>JAWNNB010000809.1:0-82179 GCA_035043285.1 Drosophila subsilvestris | reverse complement strand
TTGGGATGCCGTCAGGTCCTGGTGCCTTGTTATTTGGCACTCTCTGCGCTATTTTAAGCACCTCTTGTGCCGTCACCGGCGGCACTCGGTGTTCCGTATCGGCAGTCCTGTTATGTTTCTGTCCTGTGCTGGGAATAGGTGCCTGACGATCAGATCTAGTCTTTTACTGTCTGTTGGCGCCGGGTTTTTGTATCCGCCTGTCTTCTTCATGACCACTTTGTAGGCCTTGCCCCAGAGATCATTTTCCGCTTCGTCACAGAGCTCTAGGAAGCATCGCTTTTTGCTTGCTCTTATCTCCCTTTTCAGATTCCTCCGGCTTTGGGTGTATGCCTCTCTGAGGGCTTGGAAGTTTTCTGCTCCGCGGGATCTGTGGTATGCTCTTCTGGCGCCTATGCATTTGTGGCGAGCCTCCTCTATGGAGTGGTTCCACCAGTAGATCGGCCTATGCCCCTTGAATTGTTTGCTGCGCTCCATGCTGGCTTCGCATGCCCCTTTAAGCTGACTCATGATGTAGCCCACCTCGTCTTCTTCCCCTTCCATCTCTGCTAGTCCTGCTATGGCGGTCCGAAAAACGGGTATGTCCAGAGTTCCTTCCTTATAGTGTCCCCTCGTGGCAGTCCTTTGGGCGGCTCTTTGGGCCCGCGTGGCGCAGAGGATGGCACTGTGGTCACTCGCGGTGTATTTATCGCTGATCTGCCATGTCGTGGTCGCTGCCAGGCTTGAGCTTATGTAGGTAAGGTCAATGATCGATTTGGCCCCTCCTCTGTTAAATGTAGGCGTGGAGCCGGCGTTTTTTAGGACTATGTCCAGTGAGGCGAAAGCCTCCACTAAGACACGACCCCTGGCGTTCGTTATGGTGGATTTCCATTCCGTAGCCCAGGCGTTGAAGTCGCCCGCTATAAGCGATGGCGAGTGCGTCCTGATGTCGCTAGCCAGGTTGTCCACTGCGGCGCTGAACTCCTCGAGTGGCCAGCTGTGTGGCAGGTAGCAGCTATATACCCATAAGTCCTTCAGCTTCGCTCTAACGAAGCCTTTCGCGCTTCGCACTCCGTCTAGATGCTGGGCCGGTTTACCACACATCCAAATTGCCGCTTTTCCCGATTGATCCGTGACCCACGTGTTGGATCTCACGGTACTATAGGGCTCGCTCAGCAGTGCCAGGTCAATGTTGAGCTCTTTTAGGGATTGGGTGAGGAGGTCCTGAGCCATTCTGCAGTGGTTTAGGTTTAGTTGGAAAACCCTTACCATTTTGACGATTTTACTGCTTCGCGATACGCCGGGCACTTAAAGCTTCCGGATGGGTGGTCAGTAGGAATGCCCTTTGTTTGTGCGCAGAGTAAGCAGTGTGGGTCGTTACTGCAGTTTCTGGCCTCATGGTCGTTTTTCCCGCATCTAAAGCACGCTCCTCGAGGTCCTTTCGTCCGGTGCAGTTCAGCGAGATATGTCCGAATTCCAGGCACTTAAAACAGCGTTTCGGTGCTATAATTGGCTTATGCGACATATAACCCATCCTATTCTTATTTTGTTCTTCGCGATAAGTGCGTTTGCAGTGCTTGTCGGCAAGCATAGTGTGGCTATCTGCATTCCACTTCGGGTAGATCTTAGGGATTTCACCGCGTCTTCGGTTATTGTGGTTCCCTCTAGGGCAATCTGGACTGCTTCAAGTACCTCTGCTTTGGTTGTTACCTCGTCCAGGTCCATGATGTCGAGCCTAGTTTGCTCGGTCAGGGCTCGTACGACTGCCTTGGCCCCTAGTGCCTTTCCAACTGCCGTTTTTACCTCTTCTGCGCTATGTGTTGGCGCTTTCTTAAGGCGTAACAGCAGGTCACGCTTTGCTGTCTTTCTGATGCTCTCCACATCGCCGCTGACTTGGCTCAATGTTGCGTCTCCTTTTACCGATCTTAGGAGCTCTGCATATGTGATGCCTCCCACACTCGCTACCACTATGGCATCGGATCTCGTCTTTTTTGGGGGCTGCTTTTTTCCGGTTCCTGTGGGTCTGTCCGTTGCGATCTGCTGGGCTTTAGTTTGGTTTCTCTCTGCATTCTCCTCTCGCGGCCTGAACTTTTTCGGCGTAGTTTGTCTCTGGCCTGGCTGTTCTCTTGCCCGCTTCGGTGTCGCTTGACTCCTCTCCGTAGCGACGTACAATCTGCCATTTTTGTTTGCCGCTTTTGGTGAAGTCTGCGTGTCCACCTCTCTGCACTCGATAGCATTATCGGTCTCCTGGCTGGTGAGGTTGGCTACCATCTGCTGCAGATTAGCCAGCTGTGATAGGATCTCTCTCTCCCGCTGGTTTATGTGCCTATGGGTAGAGAACCACGTTGAGAGGTACTTCATATGCAGCCCCATTTGGGTTACCGCGTCCGCCAGGGACTTTGGGGCTGTCTCAGGATATTCAAGAGGTTCTGCCATTTCCTGCTCCGGTGACTGCTGAGTTGGCGAGCTTGCCACTGGCGTTCTTGCCACTGGCGATCTTACCATCGCACTGCTTTTTGCGAATGGGTTTCCTCCATCCATTTTCCCAGACTACTCCAGTCGGATAAGGTATCCCGAGCGGGCCACTGGTTTTTCCTTGGGGGATATACCGCCCCTTCTCGGTCCGACTTGGCTCAGCCTAGAAGTAGGCAGCTACCCTTTCTCTTTGTTAGTCTAGGAATAGAAAAGTTCACCTGGAAATATGCAAGCCTTTTTTTTCCTTTTTGTCTTCTTTGTTGTATTTTACTCGTCTCGAGTCAGCAGCTGGTTGCTACGACCGTATGCCGCCGATAGTGCGATAGTGGGAAGTTTGCGCGCTACCTAGCACTATTTTTCGATCAGCTGCTCGGGTCGCCCGAGAAGAGGAAAAAACGCTGTAAAGTGCGCGTGGAAGTTTTTTGTTTTTGTGCTCCCAATACAATTAAAAAGAGAGCGGGATGTATCGGCACTGGGTGCACCCTCCGCCCCCTCGCCCTTGGCTGGAGCACGTCCGCGACCTGGCAGAGTGCTCTGTAGGATCTACCTTTCGCTCGTAGGACAGGCTTGGTACGTACCCTTCCCAATTGGAATACACCGGCTCAATTTATTATGCTTTTTAGGGGAGGTCTCAGGCTGTATTTTTCACAATCACTGGAGACACTCTGGAAACACGTCCGTACACTTTCAACTTTCAACTCTCTGTTGTATTTAGGTATGTATGCATGTGTGTGTGTGTGTGTTTTTTTTTTTTTTTCCCATGGATACGCCATGGGGGATGGAAATCTTCCTGAAGATACCAATGGCCCGTGCCATTGGCATGCACGATTCCTTGCTCAAGTCAAGGCATACGTACTAAAACCACCCCCACACAACAACACACCTCTCCCCCGCGGGATCACCGTTAGGTATTGCTTCGCGGGGAGGGGGGCCTATTCTAGGCCGCTACGTTCCGCTCTTTTTCGCATCGTCTCAGGTCATCCTGGATGCGCTTAATGAGACGGTACACGTACATAAAATTTTCGTCTGATTCCGTAATAAATACCACCAGCGACTCCGGTGGGGGAACACTTCCCGTCCATGGCGCATATCTACTACAGCTGTAGAGGACATGCTCCGGATCTTCAACTGCGGTTGGACACGTAGGGCAGTAGGGGCTCGTATCGTGCTTAAATTTATACAAGTATGCACGATAGCCACCGTGTCCTGTAAAGAACTGGGTTGTGTGGTAGTCCACCATTCTTCCGCTGCTATCGGTACCCTCCTTGACAATGCCGATGAGTCTGTGCGTCCATCTTCCTTTGGTGCTCTGGTTCCACCGTTCCTGCCATGATTCAATGGAGCGATGTCTCTCCAGTATGTGGATAGCACCACCCACGCTCTCCTGATCCGAGCGCCTCGTGTATATGGCCTGCATCTCCCTGGCCAGTATGTCCACTGGTATCATTCCCGCCAGTACGAGTGCTGCATCCTCGGACACAGTCCTAAATCCGGATATCACCCTCAGTGCGGCTAGTCGGTATGGTGCAGCCAGCTTTCTCCTCAGGCTCTTGTTTCCGGCCACCGCCGACGCCCACACTGGCGCTGCATAGAGTAGGATGGAGGACACCACGCTTGCCATAAGCCTTCGGCGTCTGGGCTTGGGTCCACCTATGTTTGGCAGAATGCGAGAGAGGGCTCCCTGCATCCTCGCTGCTTTTTGGCCGGCATACTCCACGTGCGATCGGAAGTTTAGCCGGTTGTCCAGCATCACTCCTAGGTATTTGATCGCGTCCTGCGACTTTATCAGGTCCGCTCCTACTCGCAATGTGACATACTCCAGTGTCTTCCTGCTGGTGATCAGGATCGCTTCTGTCTTTTGACTGGCCAGGTCTAGACCAGCATCTCGCATCCAACTGGCAATTACTTCGATTGATGCGTTGGCTGCGGATTCGATTCTATCAATCTCCTTGGCCTCAACGACTAGTGCCAGGTCATCGGCGAAACCAATTAACTGGCATCCTGCTGGAAGCTGCAGTCTGAGCACACTGTCGTACATTAGGTTCCACAAGAGTGGTCCCAGAACTGATCCTTGCGGAACTCCTGCCGTGACCTCGTACGCTGTCTCTCCTTGATCCGTCCCGTAGAGTAGCACCCTGTCTGAGAGGTAGCTGCAGATTATTGTGAGCAGGTACTCTGGTACTCCGATCCGGCGTAATGCCGACTCGATCTTTGCCCAGCTGGCGGAGTTAAAGGCATTTTTAATGTCGAGCGTCACTACAGCGCAGTACTCCTTGGTGCCCCACCTCCATCTCTTCCCCTCTATGGCTTTCGCTGCGATGTTGACCACCGCCATAATGGCGTCTACCGTCGAGCGTGCTTTCCGGAAGCCGTATTGTGCTTCGGATAGAGATTCCGTTTCGTCCACGAACGCTAGGAGCCTGTTGTATAGGACTCTCTCCAGCAGCTTCCCCACTGTGTCCAACAGGCAGATTGGCCGGTATCCAGAGGGTTCTTCTGGAGGCTTGTTGCCTTTAGGCAGCAGGATGAGGCGTTGCCGCTTCCACCTTTTCGGGAAATGTCCCTCAACCAGACAGCTGTTGAATGCGTCGACAAACATTTCAGGTCGGGTGGCCACTGCGAGCTTTAGGGCCCTGTTGTGGATTCCATCTGGCCCGGGCGCTTTCCTGACCCCGACCCTCCTGGTAGCTTCGGTGACCTCTCTGGTGGACACTGGATCGTGGGGGGCCTCCTCCTGGGCTTGGTCTGGTCTTTCCCTCTGTGGATGCCTGGGAAACAGTGCGGTCACTATAGTCTTTAGTAACTCGGCGCAGGTGGGTGTTGGTGCGCTTACTCCTCTGATCCTCTTGGTGACCACCTTGTATGCGGTGCCCCACGGATCTACATCTGCTTCTTCGCAGATGCGGCGGAAGTTGTCCCTCTTACTAGTTTTGATGGCCACTTTCAGCTCCTGCTTTGCCATGCGGAATTCTGTTTGCCTATTTTCGAAGATCTGGAGACCTCTCGATCGTTGGGCGCGCCGTCTCGCTCTGAGGCAGGCGCTCCTCAGTTCGGCAATCTCGTGAGTCCACCAGTAGCAGGGTGTTCCCCTTAGAGACGGCTTCCTTTTTGGCATTGAAACATTGCATGCGTCGACGATCCGCTGCGTCAGTTCCCTTGCTCCGTCATCCGCTGAGTTGCCGGCTGGGCTCCACTCGCATTGCCTTATGGAATCCGAGAAGGCTGCGACGTCCAAAAGGCTATCCTTCCATTTTGGGCCGGTAAGTTTCGGCTTCCTAAGTCCTCCGTTGGGTCGTCCGAGCTCAAAGTGGATCGCCTGGTGGTCACTGAAGGTGAAATCTTCTCCCACTTTCCAGGTGAAATGCCTACAGAGGGAGCTGCTAAGGAAGGTCAAGTCAATTATTGACGACCGTCCCGCCCTGCAGAACGTACTTCTGACCCCGTCGTTAGCCAGCCCAACGTCCAGAGACGAGAACTGCTCCAACAGGCAGTACCCTCGTGCGTTGGTCTCTCTACTGCCCCATTCTACGGCCCAAGCATTGAAATCGCCTGCTATGACAAAGGGTGCCCTCCTACGGGCGTCTTCCGCAATATTCTCCAGCATGGCCTGGAAACGCGGAAGGTCCCAGCTCGGCGGAGCGTAGCAGCTGTAAAAGGTTACGCCGCTGAGTCTGGCTCGCACGAAGCCCTCTCTGGACGCGTCGGTATCCAGGGGAGGGGTCCGAACGCCCCAGATCGCGGCCTTCCTACACCTGCTCTGGATCCATCCACTACCTGGTACGGGTTTGTACGGTTCGCATACCAGGACCACGTCTGGTCTCCTCTCCTTGGTGTCCTGGCTCAGGAGTGCCTGGGCCGCCTCACAGTGATTAAGGTTTAGCTGTGTGCACCTCATCCTAGCCGTTTTGAGCATCTGAAGCATTTGGTGACGTTGACCCGTTCCCTAAGCCTGCCTCTAATCCAGCCGACCTTAAGCGCTCCTACCTTGAGGGCTCTGCGGGCGTCCTCGGTCGGAAGTCGGATAGCCGCTATCTGCGTCTGTCCATACCCCTTCCTTAGGCTTATGTCTTCCAGTGCCACACGTGACAGCTGGACTTGTGACATGATGGCCTCCCGGATCTCCTCCTTGGTTGTTACCTCATCCAGGTCGCTGCACTCGACGGTGACTCGTTGCTGGATCGTGCGGACCCCTGCTACCTCTCCTAATGCCTCACCGACCAAATTCTGGAAGGACGTGGTTTCATCTCCAGACTTGTTCAGCTGGAGAAGAAGTTCTCCCTTCTGGGTACGGCGGATTCTTGCCACCGCCTCGCCTAGCCCCTGGAGCTTCTCGTCCAGCTTGAGCTTACGCAGGATCTCTGCGTAACTACTCGGGTCTTTTGCCTCTATGATGATGGCATCAGGGCGTGCCCTCTCGGTCATCACCCGAGTAGGCTTAGGCTTTCTTGCCCTCGCCTTTTTTTCCACCTTTTTCCACTCCGTGTTAGGTGGGGGTGCCGTTGGAGTCTCCATGTTGGCTGTTTCCGGTGTCCTCGTGTCCACACCGACAGAGCAGGTTGCCGTTCCTTTGCTCCTCTTGTTCCCTGGGGCGTTAGCGTTCGTCTGCTTCCTCTTGTTTTCACCGCTGTCCGGAACAACGGCGATGTTTGGGAGGATTGGTGGGTGCGTATAACCGCCTTCGCCTTGTCGTCATGGAGCTGGATGGCTACGAGCTCGTACATCGCTCGGATGCTCTCTATGAAATCCCTCATTGGTTGATGGATAGAGCGCCTCTTTCCGTCCTCCAGCATTTCCACCAGATTTGCGATTTCCTGTCTCAGGTCGCTTAGCGCCGTGCTGCTCTGCTCCCTATGTGGTCGCTCCGTTTGAGTCCTTTCTTGGGCTCCTCTACCTCCTGTTGCTGCTGGTCTCACCTCTTCCGGTGATCTCGCCAGTCTTGCACTCTTCGCGAATGCCTTTTCTGCCTCCGTTTCTGCTTGTTGTTGTTGTGTTAAAAATTTGTCCATTCTACTGGGTCCCAACTCCCGGGTCGTTGTTCCCCCTCGTTGTGCAGTCGCGTTACTGATCCCATGGTTGTCTTTGCAAGCAGTGAGGCCATGCTAGGGTTGACTCTTGCCTTCACGGGGTCAAGAGTTCAGAGCCAGATCCGCGCTAGTCGGGAGCCGTGCTCAACCGAGCCTGCACCACCAACTTGATGGCGACGAAGAGGGAAGCGTGTCCAGGAGAATTGCTCGTTTTTAACGGGACGGGGGCGGCATCAGCATTAGCCCAGAAGCCATTTCGGCAGGATATCACTCCGCTTACTGAGGTTCCAGAATACTGACGCCGTCAGCCCAAGACTTCGATCCATGTAGGTGTCCAGTGTCCAATCCCAGGGTCTTACTGGTCTCGACCCTGGTCGCCTTCTCGTGTCTGCAGACGCGGCACGGGTGTGTCGCGTCTATCCGGGGATACCTGGCACCATGCCGGAGGTCACGAGTTGCATTTACTGCTTCAGAAAGGAATCGACCTGACCGCTACCAAGTTAGCGGTAATCAGAATCTTTCCGCCTGCTAGGCACCTTTCCTTGCAGAGAAATCCCCTTGCCATATCTGTCGGTAATTTCCAACAGGATATGACTACCCGCGTCGTCAAGTCCTATGAGGGTGTCCAGTATCCTAATCAAGGCTGTACTGGTCTCGGCCTTGATGCCGTTTTCGTCGCCTTCTGCGACCAGCAGCGCTCGCTGTGGCTGTGCCTAAAAGTAGGCTCCTTACTTTGACACAGTCTGGCGCCATCTGTTGGTGGGAAACCCAACCTCCGTATGTAGTCGTCTCCGTAGCATGCTAGCGCCACTATGGGCACCTAACCTACTTGTGTCTACATGTAGATCTAGGCGTACGCCCTCTGCCGGAGCTCTACGGTAGCTCTTTGGTCCGCTTCCCAGCACTAATCTACAGCTGACGGCTAGATCAGCTGGCATGACTAGTATAATTTGGAGGCAGAACCAGACGGCACGGTCAGAAACAATAATGACAATTGGACAAAAACAAAGTTTACTGACAAGAAAGTGACAGAGGACACAGAGAGAGAACGAATAAAGGAGGATAATCTCACCCCTCCCCCCTGGCCTTCGTTCCGCGGTCCGCCCTTTTCGCCGTCCTGGGGTTGACGAGGTTGCGCCGTTCATGATCTGAAGGCTCACTCGGTAAGTACCGATCTCGCGTGCTGTTCCTTTTCACCATTTGCGTTCGTTTCCTGCAGGTTTCTCGGCAAATTCCGCCGTTCACTCGGGAGCACCAGAAAAACGCGTCCGCACTGTTTGACACTCGCTTGTGTGTGTTTTTTATACCCGCACTCAAAAAGAGTTAAGGGGTATACTGTATTTGTGGTAAAAGTCGATGTGTGTAACGCAGAGAAGGAAAATTTTCCGACCCCATAAAGTATATATATTCTTGATCAGCATCAATAGCCGAGTCTCTGTCTGTCTGTCTGTCTGTCCGTCTGTCCGTCTTGATGAGCGCCTCGTTCTCAGAGACTATAGAAGCTAGAGCAACGAAATTTTTTTTCCAGACTCATGTGATATCACACTGTTACAAGTGTATTTCAAAATTTCGCCCCGCCACCTTCCGCCTTCACAAAGGACGAAAATCTGTGGCATCCACAATTTTGAAGATACGATAAAACTAAAAACGCAGTATCGTAGAGAATGACCATATCTATTAGATTGCCGAATCTGAATCAGATCGGATCATAATTATAGCCAGAATAAAGAAATTAATTTTCAGTTGCTTCCCCCACCTCCTCTGGCGCTGCTTACGCTATTCATTCTCTGTCTCGCTCGCACACACTCTGCCCTGTGCAATGCGCGAGCAACCCCTAACGGAGGAGATGTAGAATCTAAATGGTAGATGTAGAATATTTGTTCTAGATGTATTATCTACATTTTACATGTAGATGTAGTTAACAAATGTAGCAAAAAAATGTAAAATGTAAAATTAAACATTTTTTTTTAAATTTCAATCATAAGCTCATAAATTTATATACTGACTGAGTACGGGTATAAAAGTAGAGTCGCGACTAGAAGCGACTCACGTTCCTTCTCGTTTTTTTTTTTTAAAGTGTGCTCTGGAAAGCTCAATGCCGACTCAGCGCTAAGCGCCGAAGTGTGGGACTCTAACCCACTAAAACCAGAGTAACACACTAGCCCCGGTCCCGGCGGTACTGTCGCGAGATATTACTTCGCCGGGGGGCAATGCCTATAAGCTCAGCTATCTTGGACTATGTCTATCTCCTTTCCTTGCGTGCTCTTTCTTCGCGACGCAGCTTGGTAGTCATAACTGTGGCCATGTTGCTTATCGCTGCCCAGTTCTCTTCTGACTCCAGTAGGCATTGTGCCAGGTTTGCCACTGCTGGCGTCCTTCCAAGCTTGTTGCTGAGGACTTCTCGATCTTCCTGGAATCTTGGACATTCGAAGAAGCAATGTTCCGCGTCTTCGGTGACCCCCGTGCACAGCACACAGAAGGGGTCATCTTCGTGCTTAAACCTGTGCAGGTAGGATTTAAAGCATCCATGTCCTGTCAGGAGTTGGGTCAGGTGGTACTGCACTTGTCCATGGCTACGACTTAGCCAACTCTGCAGGTCCGGGATTAACCTATGTGTCCAACGCCCTTTGCTGCTGGAATCCCAGGCGATTTGCCATTGCTGTATTGTGCGTTGCCTTGCTTCATCTCTCGTATCCTGGTCATTAGTCCCTAGGCCACGTTGTGTCCTTATTCCTGCGGCTTCTGTTGCCAACAGTTGGAAAGGGATCATTCCTGCTACCACTAGTGCGGCGTCTTGCGATACAGTTCTGAATGCACAGCTTACTCTCAGGGCGCACACTCTGTGGACTGCGTTGCATTCTCGGGCATAAGTTTTCTGCTTGGATGCTTCGGCCCATATTGGTGCCGCATACATAAGCGTCGAGCTGACCACGCTCGCTAGGAGCTTCCGCCTCGGCTGTTTCGGCCCTCGCGTGTTTGCCATTATGCGAGATAGGGCAACTGCCGTCTTGCCGGCTTTGCTGCTTGCATACTCCATGTGGTGCTTAAAGCTGAGCCTATGGTCAATCATGACCCCCAGGTACTTCAAGCTTGGACTGGAGCTAATAGTGGAGTCGCCAACTTGGATTGTGGCCGTCTCGACTATTTTCCTGCTGCTTATGAGCACCGCCTCTGTCTTGTGGGTGGCTAATGCCAATCCCCTCCCGGTTAGCCATGTTTTGGCTCGCTCTACGGCGTCATTGCAGATTCCTTCTGCCTCCTCTTTATGTTTTGCCACTGCGACTATGGCGATGTCGTCGGCAAAACCTATCACCTTGGCACCCATTGGCATATCCATCTTTAGGATTCCATCATACATGATGTTCCACAGCAGCGGTCCGAGTACCGAGCCTTGGGGAACACCACCAGTGATTTGGTGCTCACGTGTCCCCTTATCTGTCTCAAATATGAGCACTCGGTCTTTAAGGTAGTCAGCGATGATTGTCTGCAAATACAGCGGTACTTGGAAGTTTTTCAATGCTTCTAGTATGTGGTCCCAGCTGGCAGAGTTAAACGCATTTTGGACATCGAGTGTTGTCACTATGCAGTACTCTTTGCTCCCATACATCCATCGGGTGCCATCTATAGCTCGCTTTGCTATCTCACATACCTCGCCGATTGCGTCCACTGTGGAGCTACCCTTGCGGAACCCATACTGTCTCGGTGAGAGTTGACGCGTTACAGCTTCCTCCAGCCTTGTGTGGATTATGCGCTCGAGGATCTTACCCACTGTGTCTAGCATGCACAGTGGTCTATAGGATGATGGCTCCTCGGTCGGCTTGTTCCCTTTGGGTATGAGGACCAGCCGCTGTCGCTTCCATGGTCTGGGGAATACTCCTTCGGACATGCACGCGTTGAAGAGCCCCACATAGGTTTGTGGACTTGTCTCCATCGCTGTGCGGAGTACGGCATTTGGGACCCCGTCCGGTCCCGGTGCTTTGCCGTCCTTGGTCCGAGTTAGAGCTTCGAGGATTTCTGCTTCTGTAGTGGGTTCTATGTCAAGTGGAGGAATTCCTTCCATCACCCTCTGGGCTGACACTTGCTCTGGGAATAGGGTTTCCACTATGTTTTCCAGCAGATCTGCACACATTGGCGGCGGGGAACTGAACACTCGCAGTTTCTTCATTACCAGCCTGTATGCGTAGCCCCAAGGGTTAGCATCTGCGTCATCACAGAGCTTTTCGAAGCATTTTCGCTTGCTTTCCTTGATCTGCCTCTTCAGGCGGCGTCTGCATTCTTTGTAATCTTCTTGGAGCCTCTCTAATTCCGGGGATCCTCTCGAGCGTTGGTATAGCCGTCTTGTTTGATGGCACTCCCGCCTGGTGCTGGCTATATCCGCAGTCCACCAGTATGTTGGGATTCGGTTGCCAGGGCTCGGCCTTTTCCTTAGCATGGAGGCGTCACATGCTGCCAACGTCTGCATAGCCAATTGCCTTGCTCTTTCTGGGGCTGTCCCGTTGGTCTCATATTGCTCGAACATGGCTCGGACCATGTCCGGCTCTAGCGTGTCGACTTTGAACCTGATCTGCTTGCCTAGGACAGGGTTACGTGGTGCAACGTCCTTGATTTCGCAGATCAGGGCCAGGTGGTCGCTCCCAGTGTAGAGGTCGCTAACCTTCCAGGTTGTTCTCGGGCTAAGGCTGGTGCTAACAAACGTTAAGTCAATTATGGATCCCGTTCCTGCTCTGCCGAATGTCTGCTGAGTGCCTGTGTTCAGCAGCACGGCATCGAGCGTCGCGAAGCTTTCCAGGAGTGCCTGTCCCCTTGGGTTGGTTCTCGGGCACCCCCATTCCGTCGCCCATGCGTTGAAGTCACCGGCAATAATGATAGGGTGTTTCTCCCGTGCATCATCCGCGATACCTTCTAACGTCGCCGTCGCCTGCTGCAACGTGAGGCTCGGTGGCAGGTAGCAGCTGTATACATAGACATCGTTCAGCCGTGCTCTGGCGAATCCGTCTCCGGCACATGTGTGCCGTAGCTGCTGCGTTGGGCTCCCACAGCTCCATATCGCTGCTTTTTTCATGGAGTCAGCAATCCACTCTCCGGAGTTGCGATTCCGGTATTGCTCGCTTATGACTGCTACATCAATGCGGTGTTCTCTAATGGTTTGCTCCAGTAGCTGCTGGGCCACCTCACAGTGGTTGAGGTTTATTTGGATGATTTTCATCTATCCCTCATCTGCTGGATCGCCTTTTGGTACTGCGGGCACCTCGAACTCGTCGTTTGGTGCTTCGTGTCCTTCGCCCGGTGCAGCTTGCAGAGGATGCAAGTCGGCTGGACTTTGCAGTCTTTGGCCTGGTGATCCGCTCCTGTGCAATTATAGCAGCACTTTGTATAATCATGGGCACTTTTGCAGTTTGTCGCTATGTGCCCAAACTCCATGCACTTATAGCATCTTCTGGGAGTGGTTTTTGGCCGAATCCGGCAGTAACCCCATCCCAGGCGGATTCTTCCCTTCTCTATAAGCGTCGCTGCTACTGCCGGAGAGACTTTCAGCGTTAGTGTCTGGGTGCTCCTGTAGGCTGGTCGGAAGGCAATGACCGAGGCCTCATTTATGGAAACCCCTGCCTGCTCTTTGAGCTCCGCCAGCACTTCCTCTTGGGTGGACACCTCGTCTATGTCTTTCACCTCAAGGATCGCCGTTTCGGTAAGGCTCCTGACTTCAGCCGTGCTTCCGAGCGCCTCTTGGACAGCTGCGTGTATTTCCCTAATAAGGGTGAAATTTAGGGGTGTGTGCTCATGCGTGAAGGGTGGTTGGTTGCACCTGCGTGCATGACTGCTCATGCGTGACGGTGGTTGGTTGCACCTGCGTGCATGACTGCTCATGCGTGACGGTGGTTGGTTGCGCATGCGTGGGGGTTGAAGGGTGTGCGCTCATGCGTGAGGGGTGCTTGAATTTGATTGGTTGGGTAGGTTACGCATGCGTTCATTGGTGCTGGTGGTGGTGGTGGTGGTGTTGTAGGGTGAGGGTCGGCGAGTTCTCGTTAGGCGTGTGCCATAATAGCCTACTAATGCAGCTATATACGCACTACCTTTTACCTGTTCTTAGTGGCGGGTCAGGTAGGTGAGTGCGACTCACTTCTGACATTAGCGTTGACCGGACCCACCCGCAATCAGAGCGCGATATGAATCGCTGTTGACACTACTAATTTCGAGGGTCGCTGCTAACAAGCCTAGCTACAACGGGCAGGTCCAGGTCTGTTGCTGCTGATTCTGTTCTGTTGACCTAGTGACCTAGTGTTCACCCCTCTACTTTTACCCTACTCACTGGTTAGTCGCTACTTGACATAGTTGACCGGACCCCACCCATCCGCACGCGCTATATGTATGTCACACGGGGTCCCTGATCTAGTAGCAGGGGGTGGAAGTGCACTATCATATGATCTACCAATGTGAGGGTGCGTCGGTGTCGGCGTCGGTGCATGGGCTATTGTCACATGACAATGTGATCTATGATCAGACGAAGTGCCGAATAGGCACTACACATGTTATATGAGTGAGGGTGTGAGGGTGCGTTTGCGAACAATATGAAAAACGTTAGAACTAACAAAATGTTATACTACATATTAAAATTATGATGCACTTATAGTTAGTTTCGATCAAGTTGTTCGAGAACCAAAACGTGTTTGCACCGTACCTCCCCGAAAAATAAAATATCTGTCTCGTATCTCGTGTATCGTGTATTGTGTATCGTGTTAAAAAATAAAAAACTGAAAATAAAACCAAAAAACAAAAATAAAACTGTCAAACCAATTCATTTCGTGTGTGATACGACCGAAAGAATTGAAGTTGAGTGTCAGTGCCAGTGACAGTGATAGTGCATCATCAACATCATCATCATAATCATCATCAAGAACATCATCAACATCCACAACATCAACAACAACACCAAAAACATCATCATCATGAATCGCTCCCCGATTTATTGCCGTGTGTGTGATGCAACCCTCCCTATCAATGTGAGATGGCATCAACATCTGCGTTCAGAGCAACATAAGATGAAGGTTATTGAACCGGTTGATGATCGCATCAAGCGAGTATCGGACGGTTTCGGAGGCCGAATCATACACTATGTCTATGAAAATCTTGATAATGAATTAAAAATGCCAGCAGACTTCTTGCGTGAAGCTGGGACATCATTTTTACCCCATCTATCATCAGTTCTAGAGAGCCACAGCTCTACAAAGGTGAACTTTGAACTTTTTGCTCAGTACAAAATCATGAAAATTGACCACGAGAAATCGGACATCAAATCATTTCAGTCAAATGACTGTTATGAGTGTCTTTGGAGACTTAGAGGACATTTTCACAAAACATGCAGAGGCAATAGCCGTGAAAATGGATGAGTTCCAGGAGAAAGACAGTGGATACGACTGGAAATGAATGTGAACCAGTATGATTCGATTAAAGGATCATCATACATTCCCCTACCAGCGAATCTTAGTAACAAAAAAGCTATCATTAATGTAATGAACAGACGTGATAGCTTTTGTTTCAAATGAACATTGATTGCGGCCCTTGAAAATGTAGTTGGTAATGCAACCCGTTCAGAGAGATACAATGTGGGAAATATATGCGAGGCTAAGATAACAGTCAAAGGTAACATCACCTTGGATTTTACGGGATTGGAATTCCCTCTGAACCCTCGGCAAAAGTTCATGGATTTGAACCCGGACATCAGCATAACGCTGTTTGGATATGAGAATGAGACATGTGTTTGGACCTCTCTTTCATCCCAAGGAAGTAGGGGAATGCTTTTGATCGAAAATGCTTACAGCGCTCACTACACATAGATCAAACGTTTGTCAGTTAAATTTTAACATATTATTATTAGAATTGTTAACAGTATTGTAGTTGCATATATTGTTATAGCTGTTGTTGTTATTATTGTGTACATTTTTCTCATCCCCTATACCTTTTTTTTCACTAATATATATAGGTTAGTTTCATCGCAAACTGGAAAGCGCAAGGTGCAACAATGGTTCTGCAATATATGTCTGAACTATTTCCAGAGTAAGAAGGCATCCCTACGTCACAAGGAAATATGTAGTGGGAAGGTGTCCACACTCCCCAGTCCCAAGAATGCCATGCTGAAGTTCAGCAACCAACACAGATAAAGGTACCATTTGTGGTATACGGAGATTTTGAATGTCTTCTCCAACCGACTAATATATCAGTAAGTTAAAATACCGTTAATTTAAATACGCATGTGTAAATTTTCCCGGCAAAGTTATGACATTTCATCGGTCCAGCCCCATGTTAGCTCCTTACACCCTTTGCGGTGGTTCTCTTGAGAGAATTACATTGGTTGATGATCTTGGTGTTAAACTTGACCCCAAGTTAAAGTTTTCTGAACACATCTCCACCATGGTAAATAAGGCCATGGGCGTGCTTGGGTTTATAAAAAGGTGGTCAAAGGAGTTTGACGATCCCTACATAACGAAGACTCTCTATACCTCGCTTGTTCGTCCGATTTTAGAGTACGGCTCTTGTGTATGGTGCCCCCAGTACAAAGTACACCAGGACCGTATAGAATCAGTCCAGAAAAACTTTTTACTTTTTGCTCTGCGTGGCCTCAACTGGGATGCAGATGTGAGACTGCCATCTTACCCTCGTAGACTGCTTTTAATAAACCTTCCAACCTTAGTTAGTCGTAGAAAAATGATTGGTGTGTTTTTTATGCACAACCTGATCAAGGGTGACGTAGATAGCCCTGACTTGTTGAGTCGCATAAACTTTACGATTCCTGTTAGATCTACTAGAAACTTTACCCCTTTGTTCCTTCCACTTTGTAGATCAAATTATTCCTTGCATGAACCGTTTAGGGTCTTATGCTCGGACTATAATTCTCTCTACCTTATAGTATCCACCACTAATTCCCTTCCTCTTCTTAAATCACTAATATTAACATACCTTTCCCGTAATTAGTCCTATTTCTTAGATATCTTTGCATGTTTAGCTCTTGAGTTGCGTTTAGCTCTAATTTTCCTCGAACATTAGTCTAACCTCTATCTTTCCTGCATGTTCGCGATCGGTTCGGTAACACGCGTCGCGCGTCATGCGGCAGAGCCCCCGGTCGGTTGGGCGGGAGGAGGGGCTGCGATTCTAGCCTGGGTTCCGCGCGTAACAGGCTTCGGCTTGGTGTCGCATGGGCCACTTGATGGTGCAGTCATTGCATATCAACGTCCAGACATATACCGATAGCATATTCCTATAATATAAAATGTGAGCACGATTCTAGTTTAGATGAACTTGTTCTGAAAACAGATCCTAATGCCTCTGCAAGTTTTGTGCAGTCCCTAATCGAAAAGTTAAAGAATGTCTATTTAAACTATTTAAGTAAAATTTAAGACATCATAATTAGTGATGAAGAAGAGGTTGAGTTTGAGGAGGCAAGTAGTTGTCATATTTGTGGACATTATTTAGGAAGAGATAGGGTCAGGGATCATTGCCATATGACAGGTAAATTTAGAGGCGCTGCAGACAATGCATGCAATTTAAAGCATAGAATAGGAAACTATATACCCGTCTCTTTCCATAATTTCTACAGGTATAATTGTCATATTTTCATCAAGGATCTGGAACTCATACCTGGAGAAATAAAAGTAATACCCGTTAACAAGGAGCAATATATTTCTGTGTCCAAATTTATTAGAATTGGGGATGATAAGACCCTAGAAATTCGTTTTCTAGACACGTTTCGTTTTTTGCCGACTGCCTTAGACACTCTAGCGGGGAATCTAGAAAACTTTCAGCTGGAAACAGTACGAAAACATTTTACCTCAAACAGCAAATTCCAACTCTTACGTAGAAAGGGTGTATTTCCCTATGAATATCTAGACTCAGCCAGCAAGCTAGAGGAAACTTCTCTACCATCAAGAGATTATTTCTTCAACTCGTTGACTGATACTTTTTGTTCTGAAGCGGATTATGCCCATGCACACAGAGTTTGGAGCGAATTTTCTTGTAAAACTCTACAAGATTATTTAGAGGTATACCTGAAGACTGATGTGCTATTGTTAACTGATTTCTTTGAAAGTTTCAGAAAAGTTGTCTCTAAGGTATATCCACTTGACCCTGCACACTACTATACACTTCCTGGTTTTGCATGGGATGCAATGCTGAGCACCACAAATGTTGAGCTCGAACTTTTAACCGATATAGATATGTATCGGTTTATACAGTCAGGTATTCGTGGGGGCTTAACCCAATGTTCCCAACGCCATTCACAGGCAAATAATAAGCATCTGCAGACACATGACCCGTCTAAAGTTTCATCCTATTTAGCATGTTTGGATGCTAACAATCTTTATGGTTGGGCAATGTCTCAAAATCTCCCTTATGGGGGTTTTGAATGGTTGTCCGAACGTGGGATGGCTAGTATAGACTTTTTAAACACGGCAACCGATTCGGAGCATGGGTATATTCTTGAAGTAGGCTTGGGCTATCCATATAAAATTCATAATGATCATAACGATCTACCATTTTTCCCAAGCAACAAGCTACCCACCGAATCAGCTAAAGTTAAAAAATTAATAGCTGATTTGGATGATAAGAAAAATTATATGATCCACTATGTGTCTCTTAACCAGGCCGTAGCAAACGGCTTGGAATTGAAAAAAATTCGTAGAGGTTTACGATTTCTTCAAAAGCCATGGCTTAAAAAGTATATAGACCTCAACACATGGCATAGACAACAGGCGAGAAATTCATGAAAAAGATTTGCGGAATCTGCTCAACAATGCAGTTTATGGAAAAACCATGGAGAACGTTGATAAAAGGGTAACAGTTAAATTAATCAATGAGTGGGAATCTGCAGCACCAACAGATCGCTCTGGTGCTAAGAGATTGTGTGCAAGATCGTTGATTGCTAAGAGCAATTTTCAAAATTGTAAATAATTTAGTGAAGACTTTTATGCAATTCAACTGAAACAGCTGAACCCTTATATTTAGGGTTTGTTGTGCTAGAATTATCCAAGTGGAAAATGTATGATTTCCACTATAGTTATATCAAACCTAAATTCGGGGAAAATGTTAAACTTAATTACATGGATACAGACTCATTTATATACACTGTTTGTAGTGGGGTGGATGAAGAAGGTTCCCAAAGAAAATTAGTCGGGGCGTCAATTAAATATGCGTTTATTCGTAGTTTGTAGTTGTGGTAGGAATACCGCGGGGGGTGATACGCGTGTAATTGATCGTAGGTGTCGAGAGACTCTGTTCGATCGTGACTGCCCAGCGCGAGAGCGAAGGGCAAGAGTGCGAGCGTGCTAACAGTCCGCTGTTAGCACGCCGGTCAACCGACTGTTAACTCTGCCCTGTTAACAGCGCTGCTGCCCTGAACATTCTCCCCCCCCTTGCAGGATTGCAATAAAGGTTGGGATCAGTAGCGAGTCCGGGTGGACGAAGGCGGTCCCCGAAACGGGATGAAGGAGCTGTAGACGGCGCTGGAGGTGGTCCGGGTGGACGTCGAGAAGAGTGTGGTTGTTGCACATTGTCCATGTGCAGCAATGTGTGGTGGTTCCGGTTACACACCTTACACCGATCACCGCTTCGGCAATCCTGGCCGGAGTGCTGGTGAGCCAGGCAATTGATGCAGTAGCTGAAGTGGAGGGCAGCTTGGAGCCTCCTTTCGGAATCCAGGCGGAGAAAGCGGCGGCACTTCCGTAGAGGATGCATTTCAGAGCAGACTCGGCATTGGCAGGACTTAGTGCCTCGTGAACGTCTTCTCTCCACGGTGCGATCAAAACTGGATCGAGACGCCATGTCTGGATGTGGAAGGCTAGGGCGAAATGACAAAGTCGAATAAGCATTAGAAGTGAGCTTGGTCACAGTTGGGAGATTGGAAGCTACTCTGGAAATTCTACTCGAAAAGGATGCAACTTGATGGCTCGCCGTATTGGACACGGGACCAGTGAGCACCCAACCGAAGATGGTTTCTTGACCGAGGAGAGAGCCACATATGTTGGTTTGTAAGCCGCTTAACATCACGGATGGAAGAATATCGGCTCCAATCAGGACATCGATTGGTGAGTTCTCGAAAAACTTAGGATCCGCCAATGTAAGGCTTGGCAAGTCTTTCAATACACTTTTCGAGATTGGATGCAACGGAAGATTTTTTGCCAATTCCGGAATAACGTAGGCTGCGGCGTTTAATTGTACACCTGGTTTAGTCGGACAGCGAATGGAAAACTGACAGCGCTTATTGGACTGAGCGGATACTGTCTCATTGAGGCTCGACACCTGTGTCTGGATACGTCGGAATGGCAATTGAATCGTGTTGAAAAGGCGTTCCGTGATGAACGTTGCCTCGGAGCCCGAGTCAATCAGAGCGCGGGCGCGGAAATGTGTCCCCAGGTGACAAATACTAATAATTGCCGTGCCTAGAAGGACAGAACTTTTTCCGGAGGCAAAGTACGTCTGAACATTATTCGTAGGTTCGGAAGAACTTGAATTTTGTGCGGAAGGTACTTGTCGGCGTACGTCTGGCCAAGCTGTGGAATTGGATACAGATGTGGAATTGAAATCGCTGGACACTGGATTGTCACGATGGAGAAGCGTGTGGTGCCGGCCCCCACAAATGATACAATTGTGAGTGCTTTGGCAGTCTCGCAGTTGATGGCCTTTTGCGAAGCAGTTAAAACAAATCTGCTTTTGCTTAATGTAGCTGGAACGAGCATCAAGGGTCATGTGCTGGAAGCGAGGACATAGTCGGATGGGATGATTCTCTTCGGAACAGAGATCACACGTGCTCTTGCTTGGATTGACGTCGTTTCGGAACGAGTGGGACGTCCTTGGAACAGGATTGCCTGGGAAACGGACCGGATTGGCCTGGCTTCTGGAGGGTTGCGGATTCTGATTACCTTTGGACGATGATGGGCTCGGACTGACTTTGGAAGTGGATGGGTCGCTCTCCATGGCCTCTAGCGTCAAATAGCGCTGAGTGAGGAAGGCGTCGATTTCCGTCCATGGAGGCACCTCCTTTTTGTCTGTGACGGACGCTTCCCACAAAGACCGGGTCAACTTCGGCAACTTGGAGGCACAAATAGTAACGAGGAGACTATCCCAGTTGTCGGTGCAGACCTTGGAGTGAGCCAGGGCAGTGAGGACCCCTTGCATCGTGCTTTGAAGCTCTTTCAAAGCTCGACTGGTCTCGGACTCGACGCGAGGCAAAAAGAGCAAAATATTTATCTGGTTGGTCACCAGGAGCCGATTATTTTCGTAACGGTTTCGGAGGGCCGACCATGCCGACTCGAAACCATCGTTTGTGAGCGGGGACTTCTCGACTATGGCCTTCGGATCGCCACTTGTCTTCGCGGTGAGATGGTATAACTTCTCTACCGGAGACAGCCTAGAATTATTGATGTAAATTGCCGTAAATAAGTCTCGAAAAGTAGGCCAGCGGACGTAATCTCCTGCGAAGACCTCGATGTCGCAGGGGGGCAGTCGACAGCCGCCCTGGTAGGTCTGCGGTGCAGACGGATGGACTGCTGTTTGGGCCAGCTGAGCATTGAGATCAGCGAGACACTGCTCAAACACCCCATAGCACTCGCCGTACTTCTCGCGGATGTCCGCTTGGATTTTTGGCTCCTCGTCAGCCATCACCGCGGAGCAGGCCTTGTACTCGGACTCGACGTCCGTCCACATGCTGAGAATTTGGCCTCGGCGGACCTCGGACAGAGAGGCGGATGGGGCGGCGGTGATGCGCTCTGTCAGGTGTGACAGTCGGCCAATGGCGGCGACCAATTTGGTCCGAGCGACAGATGTGGCGGACTGAGCCATTGCAGTGCAGTGGCGAGAGCTGATGGGGCTATTGACGAAGGAGCCTGACGGATCTTGTTTGGTCACAGTCGGAACCTTAAGGGTGACGGGAGACGGAAATAAAAACGATTTGGTCCTTGCCGGGCTACTACTGGCTGCTCGCGGAGTGAGAGGTGCCTTGACTTTGTGTGTCGGAGTAGTTCCGGAGGCGGAAGAGGTGCGTAAGCGGCTGGAAGGGGTGACAGGCAAAAGCTTCTTGCCGTCCGGAGGGCCTGTTGGCATATTACGGACTCAACCACGCAACGACGAAAAATCGGTCTCGGAAGTCTGTGAGGGACAGAGTAGACTTGTCTCGAAAAAACCGTCAGGAACCCAAGATTCGTACGGAAATACAACCCAATTATGGACGGCCGGCAGAAAAAAGGCCTCGAGCTAGCTGGAATGCAATAATTCGATCGACTCGGATTGCTTGAGATCACCTGAAGGTGAGAGATCCCAAACAATGAGTGATCTTATATTGAGCAGAGCTGAGGAGAGGAACGGTCACACTGGTTGTGGCAATATTTTATAAATATTGTTAGTGCGCTGCTCCTCCGGTTACCTCTTGACGCAATCGTGCGCAGAACCGGGTTATCGGCGGATGGAAGGCGGACGGAAGTGACACGGACACCGCACAAATAAACAATGATTTTTTATCAAAATTTATTTTTTTTTGCTTGTGGAAAAAAATTCGGAAATTGTCGGACTCGGATTTATGAATGTAATTATTGATCTACCTGATCAATTAATTAATTTATTTATTTGCCCTCGTCGGATGGACGCAAGGAAATGATGCCGATAGTTTTTTGGATGGGGCCACCACTAATGCACGGAACAAAAACAACCACGAAAGCCCGAAACACAGTTTTGCACTTTGGCGGTTTAAATTGCCAAATAATTACTCAGAATGCGCCGTGCCCTGGTCGCGAGTATTTTATTTGGCAACTGGAGGATGTTGGAAGTGGTGCAGCAGCAGGGAAAAGTGGCTAGAGGGCATGAATTGCACTTAATCGCGGATTTTATTTAAAATAGGGCACTTGCGCGGAATGGTGTAATGCGGTATTTTAATGTGTGTGGTATTTTGTATGCACATATGTATATGTATAGTTGGGAGCCAACTATGGAAATAAATCTATAACTATTTAATTAATTGGTTTATTTATTATGGCTGGAACGTGTATATGTGTATGCCTGTGTATCAGAGAACTGCAAGGGTGTCAGTTTTTGCCACCCTACTCACACCCTACGAATAGTGTGTTCCGGTGCCACTCGCCACCGGCTAAGCAAAGCAAAGACACTCACTCATCAAAATTTGTGTGTGTGCTGCGAGTTCCGGCAATATCTTGCACTCACTCACACAATCACCCGTTCTTTTTCTGCACGCACCCAGATGTTTTTAGGTAAAGGGGTGCCGATCGCACTCATACCCAAAACGAATGTAGGTTAAAGCGCAAGTGAAAAAAATGCAATGCGTAACACCCGGGTGTTTTGTACACACCATGGTGATTGTGTGTATACTTGAGTAATTTTCGGCCGTTTTGCTTGTCACTTGTTCCCTTGTAAGTATTCAAGTTCATTGTTACTTTGATTTTGCCAGCTTCCGCAATGACGCCAGAGTCAATTAAAAAGGAAATTGAACGTGGTGTATATACCATAGCTCCAACACAAAAACGCAAAAGTATAATTTGGACAATATTATGTGACATTTTACAAGAGGACCAAACTGTGCTAAAAGGCTGGATTTATTGCAATAAATGCGGAAAAGTGCTCAAATTTGTTTGCAACCAAACTTCAAATTTGTCACGTCACAAATGCTGTCTGTCTTTACGACAGCCGACGGAAAGAAAAAAAGTTTCTAACTTGGACAAAAAAGCAGCTACAGAGAAGTGCAGTGAGTGGGTTGTACAGGATTGTCGCCCATTTTCCGCGGTAAACGGGACTGGATTTCGGAATCTGGTGCAATTTTTTGTACAAATTGGTGCTACGTATGGAGCGAACGTTGACATTGACGACCTACTACCCGACGCAACGACATTGAGCCGAAATGCGGAAAAAGATGCAGAAGAGAAGCGGGCGATTATCTCCAATGAAATAAAAGAAGCAGTGGATAATGGTGGAGTATCGGCAACCATTGATATGTGGTCGGATAAGTACATTAACAGGAATTTTTTAGGTGTCACTCTCCATTACTTAAAAGATATAAAAATGAACGATATCATTTTGGGCTTGAAGTCGATGGATTTTGAAAAATCGTCGGGTGAAAATATTCTAAACAAAATGAAAAGTATTTGTGCACAATTCAATGTAGAAAATATAGGAGATATTAAATTCGTGACAGATAGGGGATCCAATATAAAAAAGCACTGGACAAGAATATTCGTTTGAATTGCAGCAGCCATTTATTTTCAAATGTGTTAGAAAAATCCTTTGACGAGTCATATGAGCTTCAAGAAATATTACACGCGTGCAAAAAAATCGTAAAATATTTTAAGAAGGCAAGTTTGCAGCATAGACTTAACACAACATTAAAAAACTCATGCCCTACTCGATGGAATTCGAATTATACCATGCTCAATTCCATAGTGATTAACTGGACAGCAGTTAATGAAATATTAAGTGAGAATGAGAACGGTCAAAGACTCATATCCGTGAACATATCGGCTTTAAAAGAAATACTAATACTTCTTCAAGATTTCGAGAGAATTTTCAAAGAATTGCAGACGTGTAGCTCTCCTTCATTATGCTTTGTATTGCCCTCGATTGCCAAAATTCAGAAACTGTGCGAACCGAATTCTGAAGACATTTCTTCGATGTCCGTTCTTAAAGAAAGGATAGTTATTAATTTGAAAACGATTTGGAAGGATAATTTAAGTATTTGGCACAAAGCAGCCTTTTTCTTATACCCACCTGCAGCAAGCATAGAACATGAGGATATTGTAGAAATAAAAATGTTCTGCAGTGAGAAAATGGAAGTTTTTATTCAAACGAAACTGCCAGTATGGAATCATGTCCAGCAAGCTCAAGTGGTCAAATGTCCACAAAATCTATCAGCCAAGCGTTTGTGCCAAAAACTACATTTTTCTTTTCCGAACTGGTGGCTCATTCAACCAAAAAATTTAAATCGCCCTTAGAGGAAATAGAAAGTTATTGTACTGAGAAAATAGCTTTGAGCGAGGACTTCGAACCAATTGAGTGGTGGAAAGGCAAAGAAAATTGCTATCCTCATTTGTCAAAATTAGCATTGCAAATGCTTACGATACCATCCAGCAGTGCAGCAGCTGAAAGGGTCTTTTCTTTAGCGGGCAATATTATAACTGAAAAAAGAAATAGATTAGGGCCGAAAACCGTAGGCAATTTGCTTTTTCTACATTCATACTATAAAAATTTTAAACTATAATTTAATTTAATTAGATGCATTGAAGCACAAAATATTATTTAACTATTTTTAATGCACTGAAGCAGTAAAATTCGTTTTTTTTTGTATGTTAAGTTTTGATTAATCTTTATATATTTTTTAATTTGTTAAATGGATGAATAAACTATAATTTCTTGAGCAGAATATTATTTTGTATTATGTTTTCAGCTTGGAGAAAAATTTCGGCCGTAAAAATAAAGTTAATTTTGCGTGCTTGTCGAAATTTTCATATTGCGACGAAGCGACGCATTTCCAGCAGCAGGTACTAAAAAAGCAAAGCAAGCGAAGGCTTGTACAAAAAAAACCGTAACACACAAGACACTCATACATTTTGTGCTTCCCTTTTCACCCACCCTTCTTTCGACTCCGATGCGGCAATGTATGACACAAACACTCATGCACACAGATACCTACTCAATTTTGTTACTTGTGTGTGCAAACACCCATGCATGATTGTATTGCACACTCAGTTGTCCGGTGGTTAGAAACACCGGGTGTCAAAATCACCCTACATTTAGCCGGTGCACCTTAAGTGCCGGTGGACTCTTGCAGTTCTCTGCTGTGTATATATGCTGGTTTTCTTGCACTCGGAATGTGCGGAGGAATGTGCATATGTGTATGCCTGTGTATGTATGCTGGTTTTCTTGCACTCGGAATGTGCGGAGGAATGTGCATATGTGTATGCCTGTGTATGTATGTTGTTCTTGCACTCGGAATGTGCAGAGGAATATGCAATCGGAGGAACGGAGATCGGCCGGAGTCGCCGATAATATGGCGGCGTCGAAATATAAGGGAACACAGACACTGGATAGCACTTTATATATATGTATATAAGGATATATATACATATATCACGGAACTCGGACAGAGGAATTTTCGGTACACAAACCGCGACTGGAGGCGAATTGTGGCAAAAGGAGGCGTACTTGTACTTATCTTCGGAACGTATGTAATCCACCGATGCTTGCTGATTGGACTCCTCCTTATAGGGAAGGCGAAGATCCGGCTCGAAGGACCAATGTTTGTAGTGGGGTGGATGAAGAAGGTTCCCAAAGAAAATTAGTCGGGGCGTCAATTAAATATGCGTTTATTCGTAGTTTGTAGTTGTGGTAGGAATACCGCGGGGGGGGGGGGGGGGGTGATACGCGTGTAATTGATCGTAGGTGTCGAGAGACTCTGTTCGATCGTGACTGCCCAGCGCGAGAGCGAAGGGCAAGAGTGCGAGCGTGCTAACAGTCCGCTGTTAGCACGCCGGTCAACCGACTGTTAACTCTGCCCTGTTAACAGCGCTGCTGCCCTGAACATACACTATAAAAACTGATGACTTTTATAGTGATATTCGTAGTGATCTCCAATCTAGATTTGATACATCGGACTACTCCGATGAAGCCATATCAAAATATAATTTTGAGCGGCTAAATAAAAAAAGTTTAGGGTTTTTCAAGGATGTGCTCAATGGAAGACCCATGCTAGAGTTTGTAGGGCATATAAGGTAGATGGAGAAGTGGAAAAAACAATAAAAAAATCCAAGGGGGTGAAAAGAAGTGCTGTGGACAAATTAGATTTCGGATCATATAAAAAATGTTTGTTAACAGAACAGCCAGTTAGGGGTGATATGTCGATGATTAGATCTGTGGGACATCAGCCTACTACTTCAAAATGCAACAAAGTTGTACTTGATAGAAAAGATGATAAAAGAGCTATAGAAGAAAATAAAATTGATACATTGGCCCACGGTCACCAGAAGTTGTTTGAGAAACGTTTACTAGCAGAGATTGCAGAGAATACTTTAAAAATCAATGCATATGATGTTAAAATAGATGAAATAGAAAAATCCATAGTTCGGACTCGTGATCAAGACTCTGAACTAGAATCGTGCAAAAGAGATAAGGATACATCCGAATGGATGATTGCATTTGCTAATCAGGAGTTGGAAATGTTGTATGAAGACCTGTACAGTTAAAATAAAAATAACAAAATAAATCCAAAGTTAAATTTTTAAAATAAACAAACATTTTTATTGTTGATAAATTTTAAATAGTATACATAATTTTTTTTATAATTATTTAATTATTACAATTGTATTAGTATAAAATAGTATAAAGTATAAAAATTGTAAAATTAAACAATAAAACATTGAAACAATAAAAAAAATTTTAAAGAACTAAAATTATGTTATAATCAAGGTTGTATGCTTATAATTGTTAGGCCACCTTAACATAAATCGCCGTATCAAGGTCACCGCCCACATCAACTAATGATTCATCTGACGAAGATGCTATTTCAAGTTTAATAACTTGAATATAGTTATCAACGCCGCCTGGAATGAAATAGAAAGAAACATAAAGAAAACATTATTATCAGGTTTGATATAAGCAATAAATTTATGCTTACCTTCAACAGCAAGCACCGTTTTGTTATCCACAGATTCTTCTTCATTGCTGTATGAAAGGAGCTGTAAAAATATTACTCTCTATCACTAAGTTACTCAACTTTAACATTGAGCTTAGATTTATAATCATTTAAACCCGAAACTAATAAAAATGCATCAGGATCTCCGTCCGACTCTTCTACAGCCTTTAGATGCTCATCCAACAACTTTTCAGTCATTCGCTTATTTTTAATATATGAATTATTTAAAATCTGAGACGGATCGCTTTGAATCTCGCTAATATACGAGTCGATATGACTTTTAAAACTATTTTCCGGTGTAATGCGACTAACCCTTTCATACAACTTTTCTCTTAGTTTGCGATCACAAACCCTCTCTCTTCATAGTTTCAGGAGCTATAACCTCAGCAAATTCAAAACAATTAATTTTTAGGGTTGACTTAAACTCTGCTCTTTCTCAACATCATCATCTCTTCTCAGTGACGATCTATAATGACATTTAATACCTACACTTATTTCATTAAAATCTAATTTAAAGTATCTGTTAAATCCCTTGTTACCAATGTCCATATGACCTCTGGTTCAGCAGTAGGGGCTTCGCTCGTCAATGTCCAAAATCCCAAGCCAATGAAAGAAGCGTCCAAGGGTGTTTTCAATGTGCATTCAGAAATTGTCTTTATTCGTAAAGATGGGCGCGTGCGGAACCGTCTCGCTTTGGATGTAGCAGCGTAATTAATGCAAACTGCCCTCAAGCTGCCGAGGGCTGACGGCAGCGAGAGCGGGAGCGTGGGCGGGAGCGTGATCGTGGTGGATTTACGCGCGAGAGCGCGTCGCTGGGGGGAAAAATGCTCATAAGTATGAGGGCGAGAGCGAGGGCAACCGCTTGCGTAGCTGGAGTGCTAACAGCGATGTGTGGCTGGAATGCCCACAGATCCGTTGCCCCGCCAGCGCCGTCCCCACTCTAAACATTCTCCCCCCTTGCAGGATTGCAAAGAAATTCTAAGTCTGCGTAGAAGACGGCTCCCAAGACGAGGAGATGGTCGTCTGCTGATAGAAGCTGAAGATGGTGGCGTCGGTGATGAAGAAGAGCTGGCTAGGCGCCGAGACCCGGGCAGGTGGAGTAGCGTGTGGTGGTTGCCATGACACACCTTGCACAGATCCCCACTGCGACAGTCCTTGCCAGAGTGCTGGTGAGCCAGGCAATTCGAGCAGTATTTATGCAGGAGGACGGCTTGGAGCCTCTTCTCGGCACTCCAGCGGATAAACTGGCGGCAATTCCGTAAGGGATGGACTCCTGGGCACACTCGGCATTGGTAGGAACTGTTACCTTGTGAACATGTGCGATCCGATCTTCGGGTTGAACGGGAACGTGTAGGAGCCTGGGTGGCCATGTCTTGATGTTGGTGGCTAGGACGAAATGAAAAAGTCGAATAAGCATTAGCATTTGACTCGAAAAGGATGCAACTTTATGGCTCGCCGTATTGGACACGGGACCAGTGAGCACCCAACCAAAAATGGTTTCTTGGCCAAGAAGAGAGCCACATATGTTGGGCTGTAAGCCGCTTGACATTACGGATGGTAGGACATCGGCTCCAATCAGGACATCGATTGGTGAGCTCTCGAAGAAGTTAGGATCCGCCAATGGAAGACCTGGCAAGTCTTTCAATAAACTTGTCGAGATCGGATGCGACGGAAGATTCTTTGCCAATTCCGGGATAACATAGGCTGCGGCGTTTAATTGTAAGCCCGGCCTCTTTGGAGAGCGAATGGAAAGCTGACAGAGCTTATCGGACTGAGCGGATACAGTCTGATTGAGGCTGGAGACCTGTGTCTCAATACGTTGGAATGGCAATTGAATCGTGTCGAAAAGGCGTTGCGTAATGAACGTTGTCTCGGAGCCCGAGTCGATCAAGGCGCGGGTGCTGAAATTTTTCCCCAGGTGGCAAATATTAATGATTGCCGTGCCTAGAAGGACGGAGCTTGTGCCGGAGGCGAAATACGTCTGAACGTTAGTCGGAAGTTCGGAAGAACTTGACTTTTCTGCGGAAGATACTGGTCGATCGACGTCTGGCCAGGCTTTGGAATTGGATACGGATGTGGAATTGGAATCACTGGACACGGGATTGTCACGATGGAGAAGCGTGTGGTGTCGTCCTCCACAAGCGTTGCAGTTGTGGGAGCTTTGGCATTCTCGAAGCAAATGGCCTTTTGCGAAGCAATTTAAGCAGAGCTGCTTTTGCTTTATGCAGCTGGAGCGGGCATCAACGGTCATTTGTAGGAAATGAGGACAGAGTCGGATTGGGTGATTCTCCTTGGAACAGAGATCACACGTGCTCTTGGTAGGATCCACGTTGTTATGGAATGAGTGCGCCGTCCTTGGAACAGAACTGCCTTGGGAATGGAACGGATTAGACTGGATTCGCCAGGATGGCGGATTCTGACTGCCTTTGGCGGGTGGCGGATTCGTAGCGTCTCGTGAAGTGGAAGGGTCGCTCTCAATAGCCTCGAGCGTCAGATAGCGCTGAGTGAGGAAGGAGCCGATTTCCTTCCAGGGCGGAACCTCTTTTTTGTTCGTAACGGACGCTTCCCACAACGCCCGGCTCAACTTCGGCAATTTGAAAGCGCAAATGGTAACAAGCAGACTATCCCAGTTGTCCGTGCAAACGTTGGAGACCGCTAGCGCATTTAGGCCTCTATATTGACGGGAGGCAGTCGACAGCCGCCCTGTTGGACTGGCTGTGCAGAAGGTGGCTGTGGCTCTGCCAGGTGAGACAGTCGGCCGATGGCGGCTACCAATTTGGTCCGAGCGTCAGAGGTGGCGGATTGAGCCATTGTGGTGAAGTGGCGAGAGCTGACGGGGCTACGGATGAAGGAGCCTGTCAGATCGTGTTTGGTCACAGTTGGAACCTTAAGAGTGACGGGAGATGGAAATAGAACCGATTTGGTTCTTGCCGGGCTACTACTGGCTGCTCTCGGAGTGAGGGGTGACTTGACCTTGTGTGTCGGAGTAGTTCCGGAGGCGGAAGAGGTGCGTAGCCGGTTGGAAGAGGTCACAGGCAAAAGTTGTTTTCCGTCCTTGTGGCCTGTTGGCATAGTTTACAGTTATCCCCGCAAGAAAAAATTGCTTTTGGAAGTCTGTGAAGGACAGAAGACAGGTCTGAGTTGAATTGACTCGGAAGACCGTCAGGAAACAAAGCTTCGTTCGGAACGATAACCCAAACACGGATTGGCAGACAAAAAGGCCTCGAGCTAGCGGGAAGACAATAATCGGATCAACTCGGATTGTTTGAGAAATCACAAACACTGAGTGGTCGTATATTGGGCCGAGCTGAGGAGAGGAGTGGTCACACTGGTGGTGGCAATATTTTGGAAATATTGTAAGTGTGTTACTCCTCCGATTATCCCCTTGACGCAATCGTGAGCGGAACTGGGTTATTGGCGGATGGAAGGCAGACGGAAGTAACACGGACACCAAAAATAAAATAAAATAAAAATTATTTTTTATCAAAAAAAATATTTTTTTATCTTAATTGCGGAAAACTTTGAAATTTTTCGGACGAGGAAAGAGTATTTTAATTAATTTAATTTAAATAAATTGATGTTTTTACTTGTCCTATTCGGATGGACGGAAGTTATGGATGCCGATAGTTTCGGATTTGGGCCACCTCTAAGTTGAGGAACAAAAACACCAAAAAAAACACCGAAACACACTTTGCCAATTGGCGAATTAAATTGCCAAATAATTACTGTGAATGCGCCGTGCCTTGGTCGCGAGTAATTAATTTAGACACTGGAGGATTTTGGAGTTGGTGTGGCGATCAAGAAAAGTGGCTGGAGAGCATGAATAGCACAAATTCACTGATTTTAAATTAAATGTGGTACTTGCGCGTAGTAGTGGAGTGCGGTATTTAAATTTGGTATTTTTTGTGCGGATATATGTATGTATATTTATATAGTTGGAAGCCAACTATGGAAATTAATTTATAAATATGTACATATGTAGGAACAATGATGTAGATATATATATATATGTATGTATGGAATTTGTATATGGTCTTGCACTCGGATTGTGCCACTGTAGAATTTATTGGGGTAAGTCGTGCACTTGGAGATATGTGTATGGATGTCGGTGTGTGTGTATGTACGCAAGCTCTCATGGGCTGGAATGTGCGTATATACATATGCGCGGAATTCACTTTTAAATTAATTGTGTTTTATTAATTAATCCGCGAGTTATGGACGGACACAGGGAATTGAAAAACTACCGTAGCACTGGTAGTTGGAGTTGAATGAACGGAGAACGGCCGGAATCGCCGATAATGTGGCGGTGTCGAAAGAGGAAAAGACACGAAAGAACGGAATTGCACAGAAGGAAATAAGTACATATATAAGAATATATATATGTACTTACTATCAAACACAACCGACCGTCAACGACTCGTGTGACGTATTTTTGTATCGCTCCTGCCGTGAAAATCAAATGTGTGACCTCGCAGTGTGATCGACAATTAATTCGCGAAAAAGAAAATCTTCGGGGTATGCCCATGGGTACCTGTACTCGTGTAGCCCATGAAAATCAACAAATCACGTAATAAAGATTAATAGAATTAAGATAAAAGAAAAACAAATGTCAACGCATAAGAGCACTAGCTCGGTAAAATTCACAAGCACTGAAACCAAAGCCAAAATGAGCCAAGCCCGGCAGCAGCAACAAGACGAGCGTCGGCTCTCGCAAGTTAAAAACAACGCTTACTTCTCCATACGCTCGCCAACGGTAGCAGTACCAACAAAAACTGCAACACTGCAAGTGAACGAGGAAAGAGCACGCTCTCTCTCCCCTGCATTGCAAAGTGGGTCATGGAGTGCTCAGTGCCCATCCCCCGATTCTTACGGCCTCGCCAATGATTTGCTAATAGCAACGACCACAAGCACAATGCCCTCGTTTAAAACGGTGACATCGACCACAGCAACGACAACAACTACAACAACAACTACAACAACAACAACTTCAACTGCTCAACGCCCGGTATTGTCGACCCACTGCGACAATCCCCACCCCTCCCAGCCGATAAGCTCAAAAAACGCTAACGTAGCGTTAATTCAGACCGGGCTCGATCGGTACGTACAAACTAAGCGAAAACTGAGCCCGCAAGCTGCGAAGAAAGCACCAAAACTAAAAAAGATAGATGAAAACGCTGTGCCACATAAGCCAATGGCAAACAACAGATTCGCGATCCTCAGTGTCCAAAATGAGGATCAGGATGAGGCTCAAACGGCAAAGGCGTCCAAAGTAAGGCCGCCACCTATTTATGTACGGCAGGCGAATTGTGCTATGCTAGTTAAAAAAGTATCAGATAAAATTGGCGCAGACACATTTTATGTCACGCATATAAAAAGAGGTAACATAAATGAAACTAAAATACAAGTGAAAGACGAAGAAAATTATCGATCAGTGGTCGAATACCTAGAAAACGAAAAATTGAATTACTACACCTACCAACTTAAGAGTAGCAAAGGATTACAAGTGGTTATCAAAGGAATCGAACCAACAGTCCCAATCAATGAGATAATAGATGGACTTAACGATAAGGGCTTCGAGGTCAAAATGGTTTCAAACATAATAAATAGAAACAAAATTCCCCAGCCAATGTTCAAGGTAGAACTGACACCTGGCAGTATGCACATAAGCAAAAATGAAGTTCACCCAATCTACAAGCTTCAATATCTACTGCACCGTAGGATCACCGTTGAGGAACCGCATAAACGAAATGGACCAGTCCAATGCACAAATTGCCAAGAATATGGACACACGAAAACCTATTGCACTCTACGGGCAGTCTGCGTTGCCTGTGGGGATGTCCATCTCACTGAGGCCTGTCCCGTAAACAAGGAAGACCCATCTGCCAAAAAATGTAGCAACTGTGGGGGAAACCACACTGCCAACTATAGAGGGTGTCCTGTCTATAAAGAATTAAAAAATCGCCTAAGCCAACAGATAGCTGCAGCACGAAACCCAGTCGTCCGACAAAATTTACCATATATTCCATCAACTACGACTCCAGGAGTTTCTTTTGCTCAGGCGTTAAGTTACAATAACGGGTCGTACGCCTCAGTCTCTAAGCCGACACCTCAACAAACCACTGCAGGAATGATGCAGCATCAGGACTCAAACCAGATCCCAGAAATTATTGCCCAGCATACCCCTACAAATCCGTCCCAATTGCCTTGTGGAATCGAGTCAATGCTGGTAACTATAACAAACACAATGGTAGCAATACAACAAACGATGCAGGAGCTTATGCGCAATCAAAACCTCCTCCTGGAGTTCTTACTCAAACATAAATCTGTTTAAATGGGTTGCCTAAATATTTCTTTCTGGAATGCAAATGGCATTTCACAGCACAAGTGCGAGCTCTTGAAATTCCTCGCTCAACACGACATCGACGCCATGCTCATATCAGAGACTCACCTAACAAATAAAAATTATTTTCACCTTGATGGCTATAACTTCTATGCGACTAATCATCCCGATGGTAAGGCACATGGAGGTACTGGCGTTCTGATCAAGAATCGCATAAGGCATTATCCGTTGCCATCATTTGCTACACCTTATCTGCAGGCAACATCAATTCATATTGAAATTCAGAGCGGCTACATAAACCTATCCGCAGTATACTGCCCACCGCGCTTCTGCATTTCCGAATCAGAATTTATAAAATTCTTCGACCTACTAGGTGACAGATTCATAGCAGCTGGTGACTACAATGCCAAGCACACCCATTGGGGATCTCGTCTTACCAACCCAAAAGGAAGACAACTATATAACGCTATAATAACGCCAAGAAACAAACTAGACTTTATCTCTCCGGGCAAGCCTACATATTGGCCCACAGATCCAAAGAAGCAACCCGACTTGATTGATTTTGCAATCACACGAAGAGTGCTGCAAGCACAGATTAATGTAGAACACTTAACAGATCTATCATCTGATCACTCGCCCATTCTACTTCAACTTTACGATCATCCACAGCTTTCGGAACGCCCATACTTTCTAACATCTAGCAAAACAGATTGGCTTAAATACCGGAAGTATATAAGCTCCCATATTGATGGCTTCCCAAACACTTATTGTAAAGAAGACATTGATAGCTCTGTTGAAAAATTAGTATCCGCAATGTCACTGGCGGCAAAACACTCTACACCAATATTAGCAGCTAATAAACGTTCCCACAACAGTCGTGTTTCTAGGCACATTGAAGTGCTGCTACGCGATAAAAGAAGGCTTCGGCGAGAGTGGCAAGCCCACAGATCACCTGCCTCGAAAGAGCGGCTAAGCATAGCCAACAACCTATTACGCAGAGCCCTAGAAGATGAAAGAAACCAAGCTGAAATATACTATATGGAGCAACTGTCCCCAACTAGCAAACGATTCCCACTGTGGAAAGCTAAATCTGGCGTATGTCCACCAATCGAGAGTGAATCACCGTTGCGTACAGAAACAGGAGAGTGGGCTCGAAGCAATAAAGAAAAGGCAAATACATTTGCCATCCATCTGGAAAACGTCTTCAAACCACACCCAGCAACAAATAACTTTGTGCTCCCACCACCCAACAATCCCGAAGTTGCTCCGCCCATCATATTCCAATCAGGAGAAGTCACAAGGGTCATTAAAGACCAAATCCCAAAGCAAAGAAAAGCTCCGGGCCACGACTTCATCTCCCCTAAAATGATCATAGAATTGCCGAACTGTGCAGTGCATTTCCTCACCATGATATTCAATAACATGATGAAATGGGGCTATTATCCTCAAGAATGGAGGAAATCAGTCATCTCCATGATCCATAAAGCCGGGAAAGACAAGTCCAAGCCATCATCATATAGACCTATCAGTCTCCTGCCTTGCTTATCAAAGATTTTTGAAAAGCTACTCCTGAATCGTATCAAACAACACCTACACAACAACGGTACCATCCCGATGCACCAATTTGGATTTCGGGAAAAACATGGAACCATTGAACAAGTAAACCGTATAACGTCTGAGATAAGAAATGCATTCGAAAGACGAGAGTACTGCTCCGCTGTTTTTCTGGATGTTGCCCAGGCCTTCGACCGCGTTTGGCTAGAAGGCTTAATCTACAAAATTAAAATATTACTTCCACAGAACATCCATGGAATATTGGAGTCATACCTACAGCAAAGAAGCTTCGCAGTACGATGCAAAGATTTCCTCTCCGAATATCATCCAATTGAAGCTGGTGTACCCCAAGGCAGCGTACTCGGACCGACATTGTATATCATCTTCACAGCAGATCTACCGACAAGCAGGCTAACAACAACTTCAACATTTGCTGATGACACTGCCATACTAAGTCGCTCCAAGTGCCCAACAAGAGCAACGGAACATTTGTCATGTCATCTCGTGGCCTTAGAAAAATGGCTAGCAGACTGGCGCATACATGTAAACGAGCAAAAGTGCAAGCATGTTACCTTTACCTTGAACAGACAAACTTGCCCTCCACTATATCTGAACAGCACCAACATTCCACAAACCACCGAAGTAACATACCTCGGCGTTCATCTAGATAGAAGGCTTACTTGGCGTAAGCACATCGAAGCGAAGAGGAATCAACTAAAATTTAAAGCTAGTAATCTACATTGGCTAATAAACACCCGCTCACCACTAAAACTGGAGTACAAAGTACTTTTGTACAATGCAGTTCTCAAACCCATCTGGACATACGGCTCCGAGCTATGGGGAAATGCTTGCGCTAGTAATTTAGAAATAATCCAGAGAGCTCAATCGAAGATACTAAGAACTATCACTGGGGCGCCATGGTACATACGGAATGAAAATATCCATAAAGACTTAAATGTAGGATCAGTTAAAGATGAAATCGCCAAGGTGAAAGCAAAGTATCAGGTCAAGCTACAGGTTCATCCTAACAGACTTGCGCAGTCCTTAACTTGGCACACTAGCCATACACGACTCCGGCGAAGAGACCTACCCACCCAGCAATAATACTTAGTTAGGGACGTACTCCAAATAATTAAGTGAAATTAATTTTTAAAAAATGTATTAGGCTAAGATTTGCATACTTGTCGTCAGTCTCTAATAGAGAAGATTCGATAAATAAAATAATAAAAAAAAAAATAAAAAAACTTATATCGCGGACCTCGGACTTGAGGAATTTCGGAACAAAACCGCGAATGGAGGCGAGTTTTGGAAAACGAAAGTCGTACTTATCTTGGGAATTTCAGGCGCTGAAGATGATGAAAGCGATGCCGTGCTGGAAGGCTGGATGGTTTCTCCTTATTGGGGAAGGCAGAAGTACGTATCCGGCTCGAAGGACCAATGTTTCAGCAGTAGGGGCTTCGCTCGTCAATGTCCAAAATCCCAAGCCAATGAAAGAAGAGTCCAAGGGTGTTTCTCAATGTGTATTCAGAAATTGTCTTTATTCGTAAAGATGGGCGCGTGCGGAACCGTCTCGCTTTGGATGTAGCAGCGTAATTAATGCAAACTGCCCTCAAGCTGCCGAGGGCTGACGGTAGCGAGAGCGGGAGCGTGGGCGGGAGCGTGATCGTGGTGGATTTACGCGCGAGAGCGCGTCGCCGGAGGGAAAAATGCTCATAAGTATGAGGGCGAGAGCGAGGGCAACCGCTTGCGTAGCTGGAGTGCTAACAGCGATGTGTGGCTGGAATGCCCACAGAGCCGTTGCCCCGCCAGCGCCGTCCCCACTCTAAACAACCCCAATTAACTGCTCTGTCCTAATTAAACTCTCTTTAAAATTCTTAATTATTCCTCTCTTTGTGGTTAACACTATTTTGATTAGAGGTTTTTACAGTTATATTCCTCTTAAAAGGAATACGACTTACACTGTTTTCGCTATCATCCGCATCATCATCATAATCATCACCATCATCATTGGTGTTTATCCCGAAGAGGATTTGTTTGGTGGATAATGTTGATGATGTTGATGTTGCGGTTGAGAAATCGTCGCCGTCGTCATCGTTGAAATCTATTGTAGGTGCTAACAAAACTTCTGGGGTGGGTGTAGTTGTAGTTGTATCTTCCGCTTCTGGGGTGGGTGTAGTTGTAGTTGTAGTTGTAGCTTCCGCTTCTGGGGTTGCTGTGGTTGTTGCTGTTGATGCTTCCACTTCTGGGGTGGGTGTAGTTGTAGTTGTTTCTGCTGCTTCCACTTCTGGGGTGGTGGTGGTGGTAGTTGTAGTTGTAGTTATAGCTTCCGCTTCTGGGGTGGGTGTAGATGTTGTTGTTGCTTCCGCTTCTGGGGTGGCTGTAGTTGTAGTTGTTGTTGTGGTAGACGTTTTTTCCATCTCTACTCCTCCTCCTCCTTCTGCTGCTGTTGCTGCCGCTACTTCAGGGTATATTTTCTCCCGTTCAGCTTCATGATGAGGGGTGATGGTTATTGTATTACTATCCTGGAAAATTGAACTATTTTCCAGGATATCGAATGATAATTCCACTTTTAAGCTGCGATCCGAATTCGGAATATTTATAATAAATTGGAAATCTTCTAAAACTTTTGTTTTATTGGTCACTTCGCTCTCTATGATATATCTAACAGGATCAGTGTTTATTCCGCACAAACACAGCAAAACGGCCATAAAGGTTAAACAATACGTTGGCACACCATTTTAATACGCTTTCGACTTCTTTGAATTTCCAGCGGGAACTGAACATCGGAAAACTTTTCCTTTTATTATTACACCTCGGTTATACGTACAACATGCAACATATAGATCCATTCATTTTAGTTTTACTCCCTATCTCACCCTTAGGAGCATGTGGTGAGTGTACCGATGCGTTACAGACAGAGCGGGATAGAGATGAAGAAAAACAAGGTGCACCACCCCTGCTACGTATGTACACTGATCGATGCATTTCCCAGAGAATGCGAGGGACGGATAGGATAGCCACACAAACAGAAGCATGTGGAAACTAACGTTACGCCTCTCTCGTGCGTTGTTTGAGGGGTGCCGAGAGAGGGAGTGATAGAGTGAGAGAGTAAAAAATTGATAGCCAGATGTCCACAGTTGAATGTATTAAAACGTTGCACTCTCTCATAGTTGTATTGGATGTTCTTACCCAAGTATCTGACTACTTCTTTTGGTGGTTGTAAATTTCCAAAACTATCAAAGTATTGTATTGTCTTTTTGTCTTTATTATATGCTACTCAATGAGTACCCCCTGACAATGAGTCATCTAGATTGATGATCCCACACTCACGTAATCAGGGTGGTTTTTCGAAAGTGTATCTCTCATAAACACCCCTCGAAAATTAGGAATATATTTTTGAGCAAATGTCTGAATATCGAAATTTGTTAATGCTCTTTTGGGTAGCAAACTAGTTAGTTTTTTCGGTTCCTATTTCCATACGACGTGAGATACAAACCATATCCCTCTCCATATGGTTTCAAATGCATACCCTCTCCCACACTAACACCTTGTGTACTCTTAACATTTTGATGATTTGATGTATCCAGTTTTTGCTTGGCCGATCTTGCACTAGAAATTAACCTTGCAATGTTCACTCCACTTCAAGCAATAGTACCCAGGGTGCCGAGTGCAGTAAGGATAGGTACAAGAGGGAGAAACCCACCAATCTTGGGTACATTTATTACACGAGGAAGTTTGACATTTTTCCTGTTACGACCATTTGACGTTTTTATTGCTTTCTGTGCAACCTTAATGGCACTCATCAAGTCCAAGGGTTTTTGTTTTTTCAATACCGAATTTTTTCTTGGCCTTCATCATATTGGTTAAAAAATAGGCAAATGCTTTCTCACGAAAACTGCTATCTGGTGCCCGCACACGTTCCCACGCTCTATTAAGTAAATCAGTATCTGCCCTATGACGTTCACTTAAATCGTTATCTTTTGCATACGCAATGTCATGTACTCGACAAGCCTCGTCCAATGGATTTATACCACGACCGCCACGCGCTAATCGTTTTTCTAATTTTGTCCCCGGTCCACAGAACTTATAACCAGGAATGTGTGCTTCAAATGGTAGTATATTAATTAATCTGTTTACAAGACCACCACCACCAGTACTTACTGTTTGATTTGCGACTGGAATAATTATAAAAACGTACACCCATTTTATGCAATGTTTAATCAATGAGTATTTCTCAGTGAATGAAGTACATTGTGTGGGTAATATGCGTTTAATAAGACAAAAACAAAATATTTGTATTAGAGATATTGAGGGTGCCAAAAACACGTGACTCATGCAAGTTACCACCAAGACACAGCACCCTCTTGCCCAATACAATAAGAGCACTCGTTGTTGGTCCCTCCAACTGTGGGAAGACAAACATTATGTTTAGCCTAATTGAGAGTCCTAATGGATTAAAGTTTGAGAATATTTACGTTTTTTCAAAGAGTTTATTCCAACCCAAATACAAATAAAAACGAGAAGGAACGTGAGTCGCTTCTAGTCGCGACTCTACTTTTATACCCGTACTCAGTCAGTATATAAATTTGTGAGCTTATAATTGAAATTTAAAAAAAAAATTTTAATTTTACATTTTACATTTTTTTGCTACATTTGTTAACTACATCTACATGTAAAATGTAGATAATACATCTAGAACAAATATTCTACATCTACCATTTAGATTCTTCATCTCCTCCGCTAGGGGTTGCTCGCGCATTGCACAGGGCAGAGTGTGTGCGAGCGAGACAGAGAAGTAATATCGTCACCATCGCCAGAGGAGGTGGGGGAAGCAACTGAAAATTAATTTCTTCATTCTGGCCATAATAATGATCCGATCTGTACCAGATTTGGCCAATCTGATAGATATGGTCATTCTCTATGATACTGCCTTTTTAGTTTTATCGTATCTTCAAAATTGTGGATGCCACAGATTTTCGTTCTTTGCGAAAGCGGAGGGGGCGTGGCACAATTTGGAAAGAACACTTGATTCAGTGTGATATCACATGAGTCTGGAAACAAAATTTGGTTGCTCTAGCTGTTATAGTCTCTGAGAACGAAGCGTCAAACAAGACGGACGGACGGACGGACGGACAGACAGACATGGCTCTATCGACTCGGCTATTGATGCTGATCAAGAATATATATACTTTATGGGGTCGGAAAATTTTCCTTCTCTGCGTTACACACATCCACTTTTTACCACAAATACAGTATACCCCTTAACTCTTTTTGAGTACGGGTATAATTATTCATAAGGTGGCACTCAGTCGTGAGTCGAGGGTCGAGATGATTATCATGATGTTAGCGGATATAATTAATATCCTGCCCATGGAGCCATGACAACGCCAGGGAAGGACCAGACACCTGCAACTGCCATCACATCTCACGAAGAGAAGCAGAGGCTAGAGAAATTATGGTGAAATACTATACAAATTGGAAAATCGAATGATTTCCAAAAAAAGACCATGAGAATTTTGTTTCCATTACTTCATTGTTTTATTGTTTATTGATTAATATAAATAAAAATATTGAAAAATATAAAATATAAACTATATGTAGCATATTAAGTTTTCTTTTATCAACAAAAACATCAAAATCGTGTTCAAATTCTTAAAGAACATCATAAATTTCTTGAAGAGATTCATCCGGCCATAGATCATCCTGCTCTTGATTCACCTCTTGATTCTTCCATTCATTCTGCTCTTGATTCGCCTCTTGATTCTGCCATTCGTTCTGCTCTTGATTCTTTTTCATATTGGATAGTGTAAAAAGGTTGACAATTAGGTGCCATGATGATGATGATGATGTTGATGAGTATGATGTTGATGAGGATGATTTGGCAAACACGATCGTCTGGATGAAGACTGGACTTGAAACTATAATATTTTCTTTCATATCTCAGCCTTTTAAACAAACTAGAGGCTAGCCCTACAATAACAGGTATCCTATTCCACCCCTAAAAAACAGCTTGACAACCCATGCTCAAACCCTCAAACCGTCGGGCGGTATGGGTGGGTCTCTATATGTGCATTGTTTGCATTGTTCGCAAACGCACCCTCACACCCTCACACCCTCACTCCCTCGCATATAATATATGACATATGACAATAGCCCATGCTCCAGCGACGACCCTTAAATTGGTAGATCATTGTTAGCAATGCGTTCATATGCGCGTGCGGGTGGGTGGGTCCGGTCAACCATGTCAAGTAGCGACTAACCTGAGTAGGGTAAAAGGTTTAGGGCGGGGGATATGCACTAGATCGCTGCTAGGTCAACAGAACAGAAATTTGACAACAGACCTGGACTGCCAGCATGACCTGCTCGTTGTAGTTAGGCTTGTTAGCAGCGACCCTCGAAATTAGTATATCATTGCGATACTTATCTCTCTAATTAGTACAGACCAACGCTAACCTCAGAAATGAGGTTGCACGCTCCCTCACCAACTCCGCCCCCGTCACTAAGAACAGGTGTAGGGAGTGTGCGTATACAACTTCATTAGTAGGATATTATGGCACACGCCTAACGAGAACTCACCCTCCCTCACCCTACAACACCCTTCCGCCTCCCGTCGATCTCGCACTCGGGCAGCAACGACTGCTCGACGAACTTCGCTCTCGAAGGCGTCGTCCGCGTCCTCCAGCCGACCTCCAACTCCACCGCGTCGCTCGCCAAGGCGTATCATTTGCGCACGTCCATGATCGGGGACGAACAAGCCTGTGCGGCAGTGCTCCGGTCGCCGATGTCTCCGGACTTCCGGTTGGAGGTCGTGTTCCGAGTGAACCCGAAGCTTCATATGCGCACTCCTTCCGCATCCATCGGTGAGCGAGTGCGCGGCAAGTTCGCTCACCTTACGCTAGCCGACGACAAGTTTCATCGCCCGGACACTGTGGCTCTCATCCTGGGAGCGGACGTATACGCGGATATCATGCGCGATGGAGTGCTGCCGAGTGCCGAGGGGCTCCCTGTTGCCCAGCACACCGTTTTCGGGTGGACGCTGCCGGGCGCGTGCCGGTCTTGATCGCTGCACACTGGACTCCCCATATTTTGCAACATATTGCAAGGGCGGCGGGCTTGTACGCTTGTACGGTAATGGGACTGCGTCTCGATGCCTGGATGACTGTCTTCGGTCGCCTCAAGGGAGAGGTATCTCTCCCCTAAGAACTTGTCCATGGCGCGCCAAGTCGGAACCTCGAATTTGTTCGGAACCGATTGTTCCCACAGCTCCACGGTCGCCTTGGGCAACTTCGCGGTAATGAGGTACACAAGCACGCCGTCTGCAAAGCAGCTGTCTGTGAAGACCTCGGATTGCTGAAGGGTCGAGAGGCAATTGTGGACCGACCTCTGGAGTTCCTTTAAGGCAGCTCAAGACTCAGATCGGATGGAGGGTAAGCTAAAAAGAATCTTCAGCTGGGCTTTAAGTATCAGCCCCTTATTTTGGAAACGCTCACGAAGATGGTTCCAGGCGGAATCAAACCCGTCATTAGTGAGCGGAGCCTGGGCCACTATGTCGTGGGCTTCACCGCTCGTTTTTTGGTTGAGGTGATATAATTTTTCCACCGGAGCCAACCTGGCGTTGTTTATGTAGATGGCCGTGAACAGGTCTCGGAACGTGGGCCACTGCTGGTAGTCCCCACTGAAAACCTCCGTGTCACATGGAGGAAGGCGACAACCGCTGGGCATTGGCACCTGGACGGCTGGTTGCGCTGTTGGAGTGACAGTTGGGGGCTGGAGCTGTTCGTTAAGCTCAGCTAAACTTTGCTCGTACACCGCATAGCAATCATCGTACATATCTTGGATTTCCACTTGACCATCTGGATCCTCTGCGGCTATAATGGCGGAACAGGCTCGATACTCCGTTTCGACCTCCAACCACATGCCTCGGATTTGTTCCCGACGGACTTGAGAAAGCGAGAAGGTTGGGGTTCGGGCATCAGGAGCATTAAGTTTCTGGTCAAAGTGAGTTAGCCGGCCTCTAGCGAAGGCAAACCTAGACCGTGCACAGCTGGCGGAAGATTGGGCCATTGTGCCTGGACCCAAAAAGGTGTCGAATATGGACTGGAAAACTTTTGAAGTGGTCAGACCTCGTGCAACTGAGGTCGAACGAGAAGAAGTGAGTGTATTAACTGCTGCGGAAGAGCTGGGTGGCTTTGCGTCACTCTTTGAGCTTCCACGCTTTAGTTTCTTGCTGGCTTTCTTTCCACCCGAAGGCATACTCGGCTTAGGAATCTGTTATGGGGAGAGTATGCACTCCCAGTGGTTTACGGAGAGCAGAGTGCACGGGTGGAAATTGGAATCGAAATGATACGCGTCGTACACGAAGCTCAGCGGAATTTAAATATCAAATGGGAGGTTTAATATTTATTAGTTTGCTCACTGGAGGATTTTGGTGTTAGGAATAAATTTATTAATTACCAATAATAAAAAATTATTAATGATAAATTACTAGTTCTCAACAATCACCACTTATTAATACCAGCAAGTATTAATAATAATATATTAATTATATGCGCAGCTGCAACCTTGCTGAGGTGACAAAACTAAAAGCGCGATTTTGTACATTTATCGATCTTGGAAACAATCGAACTTCAATTTAGCCAACACAAACAATGCGTATTTTAAATATTTTAAATGTTTATCCGGGATATATGTATGGTACGCCGGCGCAATGTTCGGAAATAAAATATTTAATTGGTTATTTTATTATGCGGGCAGACGTTGGTTAGTGGGTAATGATTTGTCTTGTTTTAAGCTGTGTGTTTTAAGTAGATATGTGGATAGATATATGTATGTGTGTAACTATTCGTATACGGCGGTGAAAATATATGTACGTATGGATGTCAGCGATGTATTTCATGTTATGCGGAAGTAATTGTAATATAAGCAATAAATAAATATGGATTTTTATCGTGAATGAAATTGCGTTTTATATTGTGTGGGATGGATTGTATGTACATACATACATATGTATGTACGTACTGGCACCTGTGGAATGGCGACGGAAACTCAGCACCGGCAACTCTGTACATACATATATGTAGCTGCCTGTTGTAGGAGGAGACAAAATTCGCTGAGAATAATTGCGGAAGACCGATAGAAGTGCAGGAGGGCCAACTGAGTCGGCAGAATCAGGGTCTTAGGCAATTAAGAGCGAGAACAGGCGTAGGAGCAGATATATGGGGTTCCGGCGTTGGCGGAAAATGGGATCTAGGTGGTATGTACATACATATGGCTTGACGTAGGCTAGGAATAATCCTATACTTGGATTCTGGAGATGCTGGTGACGGACGGAGTGTCTTAGAATCAAAGAAGCTTGTACTTAGCTGGGATTCCGGTTCCTTAAAGTTCCCGCGCTGCAAGCTGGATCGTAGGGGGGAATCTCTCCAATGCTTATTAGATCCGGCTCGAAGGACCAAAAATGAAGGGCCACGCAGGTTCTCAAAGAAACCAGAGGACGACGAGAAAAAAGCACAAAATTCCAGGACCAGGTGTATTTCCAAAATCTATATTTTCCTCTATGCCTCGTGTATGATACAGCAGTTTTTTGTCTATTACATTTATATATATATATTTTTACATCAACTCCCCCGCAAGGAGTATAAAAACCCAGGTGACGCCGTGACGTTGTAGGCGCTTCGAAACGTTGGGAGTCGAACGCGAACAAAGTTCAAATACAGTTAATTTAAATACACATATTCCGATAGCCTATTCTTATAATATAAAATGTGAGCACGATTCTAGTTTAGATGAATTTGTTCTGAAAACAGATCCTAATGCCGCTTCAAGTTTTGTCCACTCGTTAATCGAGAAGCTCAAGAATATCTATGTAAACTAGTTGAGTAAAATTGTAGACATCATCATTAGTGATGAAGAAGAGATAGAGTTTGAGGAGGCAATTAGTTGTCATATTTGTGGAGATTATTTAGGAAGACATAGGGTTAGAGATCATTGCCATAGGACAGGTATATTTAGAGGCGCTGCACACAATGTAAGCAATTTAAAACATAGAATAGGAAATTTTATCCCCGTTTTTTTCTACAATTTCTCCAGGTATGATTGTCATCTTTTCATCAAGGATCTGGCACTCATACCTGGAGAAATAAAAGTAATACCCGTTAATAAGGAACAGTATATTTCTGTGTCCAAATTTATAAGAATTGGTGATGATAAGACTCTAGAAATTCGCTTTCTAGATACGTTTCGTTTTTTGCCGACTGCCTTAGACACTCTTGCGGGTAATCTAGAGAACTTTCAGTTAGAAACAGTAAGAAAACATTTCACTACAAACAGCCAGTTCCAGCTCATGCGTAGAAAGGGTGTATTTCCTTATGAGTATCTAGACTCAGTCAACAAGCTAGAGGAAACTTCTCTACCATCAAGAGATGCATTCTACAGTTCGTTGACTGAGACAGAATGTTCTGAAGCGAATTATGCCCATGCACACAGAGCTTGGAACGAATTTTCTTGTAAAACTCTACAAGATTTTTTGTTCTTGTTAACTGATGTCTTTGAAAGTTTCAGAAAGGTCGTCTCTAAGGTATATCCACGTAACCCTGCTCATTATTATACACTTCCTGGTTTTTCATGGGATGCAATGCTGAGCACCACAGATGTTGAGCTCGAGCTCATAACAGATATAGACATGTATCGGTTTATACAGTCAGGTATTCGTGGGGGTTTAACCCATTGCTCTCAACGGCATTCACAGGCAAATAATAAATATCTGCAGACATATGATCTGTTAAAATATCACATTAATATAGTATATTAATACTATCGATATTAGTAGCAAAAACATTATATACTTAATACTAATTTGTCTTTTCCTAAACATCGATATACGGTCACATCGTATTGTGATCGCTCTCTTCTTCTCCTGATTCCTGAGCTGTGTGGACGTGTTTTGAAAGGAGTTTATTTTATATAATATTATTGATGACAAGCGCAGTGCTAAAATATATGAAAATACAAATAAATACGAACAGAAAAGGAAACCTGACCATCTTCTTATATTTATATTATATATATTATATTCTAGCTATATTGGTGGAAGACTAAAAGCAAAGGATGCTTAGATACAACTGGATTAATATTCGACGCACATTTCGTATATTAGTATTTATTTCAATATGATCCATCTAAAGATTTATCCTATTTAACATATCCATCTAAAGATTTATCCTATTTAACATATTTGGATGCGACTAATCTTTATGGTTGGGCAATGTCTCAAAATCTCCTTATGGAGGTTTTGAATGGTTTTCCGAAAGTGAGATGGCGAATATCGATTTTTTAAACACGTCAGACGATTCGGAGTATGGATATATTCTTGAAGTAGACTTGATCTATCCGTATAAAATTCACAATGATCATAACGATCTACCATTTTGCCCAAGCAACAAACTACCCACCGAATCAGCTAAAGTTAAAAAATTAATAGCTGATTTGGATGATAAGAAAAATTATATTATCCACTATGTGAATCTCAAACAATGCATAGCAAACGGATTGAAATTGAATAAAATTCGTAGAGGTATACGATTTCTTCAAAAGCCATGGCTTAAAAAGTACATAGACCTCAACACAATGCATAGACAAAAGGCAAAAAATTCCTTTGAAAAAGATTTGTGGAAACTGCTCAACAATGCAGTATATGGAAAAACCATGGAGAACGTTGACAAAAGGGTAATTGTTAAATTAATTAATGAGTGGGAATCTGCATCACCAACAGATTCAGCTGGTGCTAAGAGATTGTGTGCAAGATCGTTGATTGCTAAGAGTAATTTTCAGAATTGTAAAAAATTTAGTGAAAAATATAATTTTGAGCGGGTAAATAACAAAAGGCTAGTTTTTTTCAAGGATGAGCTCAATGAAAGACCCATGCTAGAGTTTGAGGGGCTCCGGTCAAAAATGTAATCATACAAAGTCGAAGGATAAGTGGTACAGACGTGTAAAAAGTTTAAGGGGGTGAAAAGAAGTGCTGTGGATAAGTTAGATTTCGGTTCATGTAAAAACGAGAAGGAACGTGAGTCGCTTCTAGTCGCGACTCTACTTTTATACCCGTACTCAGTCAGTATATAGATTTATGAGCTTATGATTGAAACTTTAAAAAAAAATTTTTTTGCTACATTTGTTAACTACATCTACATGTAAAATGTAGATAATACATCTAGAACAAATATTCTACATCTACCATTTAGATTCTACATCTCCTCCGCTAGGGGTTGCTCGCGCAGCGTCAGCAACGCCAGAGGTGGGGTGGGAGGTGGGGGAAGCAACTGAAAATTAATTTCTTCATTCTGGCCATAATAATGATCCAATCTGTAGCAGATTTAGCAATCTGGTAGATATGGTCATTTTTTACGATACTGCGTTTTTAGTTTTATCGTATGTTTAAAATTGTGGATGCCACAGATTTTCGTCCTTTCTGAAGGCGGAAGGGGGCGGGGCGAAATTTTGAAATACACTTGTAACAGTGTGATATCACATGAGTCTGGAAACAAAATTTGGTTGATCTAGCTCTTAAGGTCTCTGAGATCTAGGCGCTCATCAAGACAGACAGACGGACGGACGGACAGACAGACATGGCTCTATCGACTCGGCTATTGATACTGATCAAGAATATATATACTTTATGGGGTCGGAAAATTTTCCTTCTCTGCGTTACACACATCCACTTTTACCACAAATACAGTATACCCCTTAACTCATTTTGAGTACGGGTATAAAAATGCTTGTTAACAGAACAGCCAGTTAGGGGTGATATCTCGTTGATTAGATCAGTGGGACATCAGCGGTCCCGAGTTCTCTTAGGGGTCTCCCTGGAGTCTGGGTCCATGCTCTGACCCGTTGATGGGGTTGGCGAGGGTGCTGGTGATCGGCTGAGCTTACTACCCATCCCGAATGCCAATGCGTCCTCATCTGGCTCCCTATCCGACAGTTGCATGGCGATCTTGCCAGTGCCGAACTGCCCACGAAGGGGTTTTCTTCCTCCATTTCTCGCTTCTCGGTCTGCACTAGGAGACTCCCGCTCAGGCCTCGGATTTCCCCTTGGCTTATCGATGGGGGATATACCGACCCGCCGCCTGAGCGGGGGATCGGGGAATGGTCGGTTCCGTGACCTTTCCCTCGCGCCCCCTCTAATGCCATGATAAGCCTCGAAGTATGCACATTTTCGCTTACTTTCTTTGATCTGCCTCTTCAGGAGGCGTCTGAATTCTTTATAATCTCCTTGGAGCCTCTCGAATTCGGGGATCCTCTCAAGCGTTGGTATAGCCGTCTTGTTTGGTGGCCCTCCCGCCTGGCACTGGCTATATCAGTAGTCCACTAGTATGTTGGGCTACGGTTTCCAGGGCTCGCCCTTTTCCTTAAAATGGAGGCGTCACATTCCGCCAACGTTTGCGTAGCCAATTGGCTTGCTCTTTCTGCGGCTGTCCCGTTGGTCTCATAGTGCTCAAACATGGCTCGGACCATGTCCGGCTCTAGCGTGTCGACTTTGTACCTGATCTGCTTGCCTAGGACAGGATTACGTGCTGCAACGTCCTTGATTTCGTAAATCAGGGCCAGGTTGTCACTCCCAGTGTAGAGGTCGCTAACCTTCCAGGTTGTCCTCGGGCTAAGGCTGGTGCTCACAAACGTTAGGTCTATTATGGACCCCGTTCCTGCTCTGCCGAATGTCTGCTGGGTGCCTGTGTTCAGCAGAACGGCACCGAGCGTCGCGAAGCTTTCCAGGAGTGCCTGTCCCCTTGGGTTGGTTCTCGGTGCATTCCATTCCGTCGCCCATGCGTTGAAGTCGCCGACAATAAGGGTGCGGTGTTTCTCCCGTGCATCATCCGCAATACCTTCTAGCACCGCCGTCGCCTGCTGCTACGTAAGGCTCGGTGGCAGATAGCAACTGTAGACGTAAACATCATTCAGCCGTGCTCTGGCGAATCCGTCTCCGAAACATGTGTTCCGTAGTTGCTGCGTTGGGCTCCCACAGCTCCATATCGCTGCTTTTTTCCTGGAATCAGCGATCCACTCTCCGGAGCTGCGATTGCGATATTGCTCGCTTATGACTGCTACATCAATGCGGTGTTCTCTGATGGTTTGCTCCAGTAGCTGCTGGGCCACCTCACAGTGGTTGAGGTTTATCTGGATGATTTTCATCTATCCCTCATCTGCTGGATAGGCGATTTGGTACTGCGGGCACCTCGAACTCGTCGTTTGGTGCTTCGTGTCCTTCGCCCGGTGCCGCTTGCAAAGAATGCAAGTCGGCTGGACTTTGCAGTCTTTGGCCTGGTGATCGGTTCCTGTGTAATTGTAGCAGCACTTTGTATAGTCATGGGCACTTTTGCAGTTTGTCGCGATGTGCCCAAACTCCATGCACTTAAAGCATCTTCTGGGAATGGTTTTTGGCCGTATCCGGCAGTAGCCCCATCCCAGGCGGATTCTGCCTTTCTCTATTAGCGTCGTTGCTACTGCCGGCGAGACTTTCAGCGTTAGAGTCTGGGTGCGCCTGTAGGCTGGTCGGAAGGCAATGACCGAAGCCTCATTGATGGCTACCCCTGCCTGCTCTTGAAGCTCCGCCAGCACTTCCACCTCGTCTATGTTAAAAGTTTAACAGCATCTGAATGGAGGTCAATGCACGTCAAATGAAACGCACGGTGGCATATAGAAGAACACCGAACAGCATCAAAACAACGAAGCTGTGCGGAAATGACGGCCGCTATATCAATCAACTGAGGGTGTGTGGTGCTTCGGGCCTCTGGCCGCGCCCTCTTTCCTACCCACTCCGTTCCTTCCGTCTCCTCTGGCTCTTCCGGAGGGTGGCCTTGGCTTCAGCCTGCTCCGCACTGGCCGCCTGCTCCGCGCTGGCCCCCTGCCAGTACGAGTCCACCTCTCGCTGCAGGTAGTCGATCTCATCTACCAGGTGCTTCATTGGATTGGCGATGGATAGCTTTGGAAGCACCATCAGCTTCCTCAGCTCTCTGGGCTTCTGCCCCAAGCTCGTCAGTTGCGCCATAGCTGTTTCCTCGGGGTTGCATGCTCCCCTTAGGGGCGCTGCAACGCTGGGGGAGAGGACCTTGCGCGCTCCTCAACTGACTGTGTCGGCTGCGTTGGCGATCTGGCGATCGTCGACCTTCTCCAGAAGGGATTCTCGTCATCCCATGCGAATGAGCTTTTCAGCGGAGTGCTGCAAGCTGCTGCTGGATCCGGTTCCACCTGAACGCTCATCACAGACCGGCTCCTTTTTCCACCGATCTGCCAACACTGCGTTCTAGCAACGTTGTGCGCTGCGATCGTTTCACCGCACTGTTTGGTGGGTGTGATCTGGCAGCGCCCTGCCAGCTGATCTGATCAGCTGATCCTAACACCACTTGCAAAGTGTTTGGCTAAATTTAGCAAAACAAATATGTTTTATATGCATGTATTTTAAAATTATTAGTATTTGCCGTCCTAGTGTAAATATAACTAACTTGTATTTCTCGCCTTTTACCACTACTTGTTTTTAAATGTACCTACAAATTAACTCTTTGTAGTTGACCACTTCACTCGTTTAGACTTAATTTGAATATTCTTTCCTTTCACTCAATCACTGTACACTTTTGTCTTATAATTTGTATGTTTGTTTGTTTATCTGTATTGATTGTTTTGCGCGCTACTTTAGTTAGTTACCCCCCGCCACTACACATACTCTTTCCTGCTTTTACTTTCTTACTTCATTACACCTTCCTTTTTATCTGTGCTTTTTCTTCCATAATGGCTGCACACTAATTTCCTCATTATACTGGCTCATACCAATATTTTTTCGACGGACCTACTGAAATACCTATTTCAGTATTTAGTATTTACTGCAGCCACACTAGCTTCGATCTCTTTCAAAAAACTTCTACCCCATGCACACTGGACACGTTCAGGTACTGTTACTCATTTCCACTATTCGTGGCCAACTTCTTTGACCACCGCCATTAATGCTAGGCAAGTGAAAAGGGGAGACACCGACAGATTCATACAATCAGCGCTTTCACGATCAGCGTCGTCAAGCTAAGTATCGGCAAATCCTTCCACCCAATCTACCCATACCAACTTGCTAATGAACGCTTCTCCTTTCTGGGTTCTTCTTACTTTATTTATGGCCTGTCCTAGGGCCTTGAGCTTCTCGTCCGTCTTCAGTGCTCTTAGAATCTCCGCGTAGGTCTTTTCCCCTTTGGCTTGTATGAGGAGATCATCTGGCCTGGTCTTCTCGACACGCGCGGGATTTTCCTTCGGCCGGTGGCTAGCCGATTTCTGGTGTCCTCTCTTGGCCACTACAGACCAGCTCTCGCCTCCGGGCGCGCTGGGAGTCACCTGCGATCCCGTACATGCTGTTTCGGCGTCTTTCCTCACCATTGCACCGCGCTGGCTTTCATTCCCGTTCTCCTTCCTCCTTTTTTGCTTAGGCGTTGGTGCGCCCGGTCCCTGCCTTCTCTTCGCCTCTAGCGGTGCGGAGAAGATTGGTGAAGTCTGCGATGACTGATGCGACCTTATCAGCTCCTTTGCTTTGTTGTCGTGCATCTGGATGGTCACTAGCTCGTACAGGGCTCGAATAAAATGCTGAAAATTTATCCTCCTTATGTGCTGTTCCCGAGGCCGTTGCCTGGACCGCCACACCTATTGGGGACCTCGCCATTCTTCTGTTTTTCGTAAACACAGCCTCCCCCTCCTTTGACAGATGGTAGGCGCTCTCACACACCTGTGGGGGTATTAGTTACACTCATTTAAAAGGGTCCCAACTCCAAGTCGTTGTATGATCCCATGATTATCTATACATGCATTTCTGCATGCAGGGAGGCCATGCGAAGGTTGAGACGCACCTTTACAGGGATACAAATTCTGAGCCAGATCCGCGTCAGACAGGTAAAAGACATCTGTGCCTACACACCCAACTGAACGGGTACGCGCCATGGAGCGTTCTTGGAGATGTGTGTGTGTTTTTTTTTTCCCCATAGATACGCCATGGGGGATGGAAATCTTCCTGAAGATACCAATGGCCCGTGCCATTGGCATGTGTAATCATTGTTTAGCCATAAATAAATATAGCATGTTTTTATACCTACTTATACTTAGAACTAATTAAACAAGCCTATGATCCTAAGTAAGCAATTGTACTCATAGAAACTGTATATATACCTCGCATTTTACCGAATAAAATCAGTACTGTGGTAGGATAACCCAGCCCCTCTATATAAGATTAACCCACTGCCAATACGGCAGCCCTATTCTATATTATGAAATCCCTAAATCCATGGCCACACTGGTAAAATACCAGAGATACGGCCTCTTAATAAAGGAAGGAGACCGACGCGGATTCATTCGTCAAGAGGCATGAAATAAAGAAGGCCGTAGTCGGCGGAATAGCAAAAACAAAATCTCGTTTCACTCTCACAATCTCAGAAGTGGGCCTTACTCACAATGTGCGACATCGAACTAAAACAATTCTCGGTAGTGCAACTCAAGAAGTGCTTGGCTGGACTCGGGCTACCAACCCAAGGCTCCAAAGCCGAACTAATCGCACGCGTAAGCGCAATTTCACCAAACGCACGCGGCGTGCCGCCAGAAGAGCTGATCGACCAAGTGGGACAGCAGCAGGCGGCAGGAGAAGCACCAAACTTAGCGTCATCGGTCGAGGAAGAGGCAGCACCACCCACACGAGGTATGCAAGAAGAAAGATTCCAAGCTCGGTGAAAACCGAATACGAAGTTCTGATAAAATTGCGAGCAGAAATTAAAGCAGGAAAAAACATGTTGCGGAAAATTCATGACGAAATAAACAGAATCGATCACGTCGGCCAATCCAATGACGTCATCAAAGAAGGAAACGAAGACAACGAAGAAATCGGCTCGGTTAACAGCGACGATCATAGCAATGCCCCAGTTAACAGCAACGGTTGCGTTAACAGCAACCCTGACAGCAGTAATGGAAAAGACGACAATTCAGACGGTGTTGCAAAACGTCAAGACACAGATGTAAACAACATATGGGGATCTCCAGCAGCATCGCTTACGTTAGCAAAAAAAGTAACTATGGAATACGACGGGACACAATGCACCAAAAACTGGGTCACACAGATGGAGAACATTGCCCGAATCTACAAACTAGACAACATTACCAAACGAATGCTGATAATTGCCAAGCTCAAAGGAAATGCTCAGCGCTGGCTCCATGCAGATTCCTCGCGCATCTTGGCATCAGCTGATCTCCTGTGCGAGCAATTAATGGTGGCATTCGGGGCAAACATCACCAAAGGAGAACTCAGAGACAGGTTCCATAAGCGCCAATGGCTTCATGGAGAAAACTTTGCCACATACTTCGAAGATAAAATGATGTTGGCTAGGAACATCAACATAGACATAGAAGAGTTGAAAGAGAAGATAATCGAGGGAATTCCGGCATCCGGCTTGCGAGATCAAGCTCGCATTCAGTGCTTCTCCGATCCGAAGCAGATCTTTCGTGCTTTTTCGGAGATTCGCCTTCCGGAGCGTATGCAGCATGCCATATATCCACAGGGCATGGCAAATTCCTCAGCCAACAAGGACTTGCGTTGCGCCAACTGCATCTCGCGAGATCATTTCGCCAAGGACTGCCTCAAGCCAAAAAGGGAGCCTGGATCCTGCTTCGCCTGTGGGACATTTGGACACTTGGTCGGACAATGACCGGATAGAAAGAGCGTAACCGACAAAAACTATGTAAGATACTGTAAGATTTTCTTTTGCAACAATGTCGTAACACCATTAATTTCAGAATGCCTCATAGACTCGGGGAGTCCAATATCGTTCATCAAAAAAAGTTTAATCGATAAAGGAATTTGTTTGGAACCAGTTTTGGAACTATATTTTGGGCTAAATAAAAGCCAATTAAAAATATTTGGAAAAATTGTATGTTATGTTTTGAAAGGAAGAATAAAATGTTATTTTGATCTGAACGTGGTGTCGAACGAGTCTATGAGTCATGATGTGGTTCTTGGCAGAAATTTTATGAACGCATGCGAGTTAAATTTGGACTTAAGTACATTAAAGATGGTTACGTTGGACGCGGTGAATGCTGGAAAAAATTCCACAGTGCAGATGAAAAATGATAAAATGGAAATTAAAATATTCGAAGATTTGATTAGGGGTGAACAAGTGATTGTATATATGGACGACATCATGGTAGCCAGCAAAGACACACAGGAACACTTAGAAACGATAAAAGAAGTCTTTATTAGATTATCTCAAAACAAATTAGAATTGCGTTTAGACAAATGTGAGTTTTTACAATCTAATATCAAATATCTGGGGTTTACAATCAACGGACAAGGTATAAAAGCAGATGAAAAAGGATTAGAAGCAATCAAAAACTTTCCAATTCCAGACAAAGTACAGGTTGTGCAAAGTTTTCTTTGCTTATGCTCCTATTTCAGAAGATTTATAAAGGATTTCTCAACTGTTGCCAAACCTCTTTACGATCTTCTGAGGAAAGATACAGAGCTTAAATTTGGTGAAAACGAATTCAATTGCTTCTCATTGCTTAAGGAAATGCTAATGCAAGCACCAATTTTAGCACTGTACAATCATAAAGACGAGATAGAACTGCATTGTTATGCAAGCGCGCTTGGTTTCGGGGCAGTGCTATTGCAGAAGAAAGACGACGGAAAACTGCATCCAATTTTTTTATTTTTCTAAGCGTACGACTGCAGCGGAATCAAAATATGACAGCTTTGAACTGGAGACAATAGCAATTATTTACGCAGGTTTCGTATATATCTATATCGAAAACGATTCAAGATTGTTACCGACTGTAATTCCCTTACGCCAACGCTCAACAAAATTGAACTCAACCCGCGTATTGCTAGATGGGCTTTAGAGCTGCAAAATTCTGATTATGAGTTGAGCCATAGAGAAGGCAGCAGGATGCAGCACGTAGATGCGTTAAGTAGATGCACAAACATTCTCATTGTAGAAACGAACACCTTTGAAGACAACTTAGTTATTTGCCAAGCCAAGGACCAAATAATAAAGAATATCAAGCAACAATTAGAAGAAAATGAACACAAGCTTTTCGAAATGAGAAATGGTATAGTCTATAGGAAAAGTAATGACGGAAGATTGTTATTCTATGTCCCAACAGAAATGGAAGACCACGTGTTATACAAATATCATGACGAAATAGGGCACATAGGCAGAGACAAAATGACGAACATAATAGGCAAAAGCTATTGGTTTCCAAACTTAAAGGAAAAATGCTCCGGTCATATTGAAAACTGTTTGAAATGCGTAGCGTTTTCGCCTAAAACAGGAAAAGAAGGATTTTTACATTCCATTCCAAAAGGAAATAAGCCATTTGAGCTCGTACACATCGATCATTACGGACCGGTTGATTCCGGAAGATCAAAGAAGCACATGTTAGTAGTCATTGATGCTTTGTGCGCGTATATGCAACAAAGACAACGAATACACGGGAGGTCATCATTTCGTTAAAAGACTATTGTAGAGCATACAGCAAACACAAATGCATAATTTCAGATCGAGGAAGTTGTTGCACATCAAGCGAGTTCAATGATTTCTTGACAGAGTCTGACATTAAACACATTAAAATCGCAACAGGATCGCCACAAGCGAATGGTCAGGTGGTAAGAGTCAACAGAAGCATTGGACCAATGATATCGAAATTAGTAGAACCAGAAAAGGGTATATATTGGGATACAGTGATAGACAAAGTAGCACATGCATTAAATAACACGCAGCATCGGATCACAAAACAACTTCCGTGCAAACTAATATTCGGAATAGAACAGAGAGGAAAAGTAGTAGACGAATTAAAGGAAAAACTAGAAGAGTTTGTAACGAACCCTTTTCGTCCGTCTGACCGATGCTGAGCTAGTTCAGCGGACTGGGTTCGATGCAACGAATTTATATTGTTGCCCGGCGACACAGTAATAACAACAGGCGGGGTTTGTGTAACTAATCGTTTATTTTATCTTATTTGATATTGGGCTATTGCACATTGGCGCTTCGATTCACGGGCTCGATCTTGGCGAATGCCTCAGACCGCCTCGGTGGATCCGCACTCAACCGTTCACCCTTCACCTCTATGGCACGGAACTGGTAAAAGCCGCTCCTTCGGCCTTGGACTCACTCTGTGGATGCACCGCACTGGGCTCCTGGGACTTGGCCTTATCTTGGCATTCACTTTCACACTTGCACTTATGACCTCTTGATCTTGCTATGTCGTACGACCGTTCACCTTGATTACCCACGCGGGAAGAGACCGTACTACCGCCGGCAGCTCCCTTATATAGGCCGCGGCTAACGGTTCTTCCACGCGGTCCATTTTCAATCCAACGGGCTTTCCGCGTTTCCACTAGCTTCGTAACGGGACCGGGGCGGTGGCGTGATCTCATGCCCTTATTTGGGCATGCGTCGACCCGCTGCTAGCCCGATCCCATAATTCCGCTCTCTTCGGCCGACCCGTGTCTCTTCAGGCGGCTGCTTCGCCGCGCCCGGATATCCGCGGATAACTCCTCTGGCCTTAACCCCTTTCAGCCTGTGAGCAACCCAGTTCCTCACAAGTTAAATGATTTACAAGAAAGAAACGATATAACAGAGCTAAGAGAGGAAGCGGCGAAAAATATAGAGTTAGCCCAAGCGTACAACAAAAAGCAATACGACAAGGGCTTAAATAAGATTTAAGATTTTAAACCAATAATAATTAAATATTGGGATGAAATTAGAGCGATCCACGTCCGAATATTCAAAAAATTTACAGATCCTGTGAAATTGGGATACAATACAGTAAATTATATTGCAGCTGAAGACGCAGTGTTAACAGTTCAAACAATAACTGTATCAGTACCTGCGCAGCAATACAACGCTGTTCCTCATACGCATATGCATTACCCCTGCCAAAGGTTACAGTCCCCAAATTTGATGAAGATTACCTAAAGTGGCAACAATTTCATGACATTTTTAAGAAAATGATTCATGAAGCATCAGTACCCGTCATTTCAAAGATGTGTATTTAAAGACCAATGTTACGGGAGAGGCAGAAAATTTAATACGCCACTTGTCGTTAACAGAAGGAAACTACGTCACAGCATGGAATATGCTAGAAGAGCGTTTCAATAAAAAAAGAGTGCTCAGTAGCGCGTTGATTCAAAAATTTTTGGATCAACCAAGCATATCGAATGATGCCAAATCCGTTAAGGCGTTACACGATAATGTAAAAGAAACTTTAGCAGCGCTAAATAACATCGACATAGAAACAGACAAGACAATTAGATCGTCAGACACACACGTTGTATGAACAATCCATACAAAGGACAAAGGAATTACAGCCTTTGAGTGAATTCATGAAATTCCTTGAGCAAAGGTTCCTTACACTGGAAGCAATCGGATGGGAGAAAACTAAGAAACCCGTCACATGTGCCTCAGCAGGAGCTGAAAATCAGTATTTCTGTTATTTTTGCGAAAAGCCAAACCACGCTATTTACAAATGCACACAGTTTTTAAAAAAGAATTGTAACGTGCGACGGCATTATAAGTGTTGGCAAACAGGGCAGAACCGAGCTAGCGGGCACTCTGTATTTTTTTTCCGGCTCAGGCTCGTCGGCTGTGGGGGTGGTGGTCTTGCCCACTCGGATCACACCCGTTCCGTTGCTACCGTTTATTAATAATAATTACTCAAGAAATTTTAGCGTGCTGCGACAAACAATTAATTCGAACCGATAGAGAATGACCATCGAAAAGAGAGAAATAGAGAAAGGAAAAGAAAAACGGAAAGCGGAAATAAATAGGAGAAAAGAAAAAAAATACGATGAAAAGAAAACTGGGGGTAAACTAGAAAGATAGAACCAAGAGAACCGATTGGAATCCGCAGATGTCGTGCCCTCCCTTCCGAAGAGCACATCTTCAGATCTCCCTGATCCGAGTGCTTCCTTTACTCCACGGTTATCGGAACGACGACATTGATTTAGCTGCTCTTCTACTCAACTAATTTCATTTTCAAATAAGAACGAATATAAAATCCTGCAAAATAATACTTATATTGTTCCATTTTCATTCAGTCAACGTACTACTCTTAAAGTGTATTTCCTTTCTAGCAGGAAGCTATCAATTCTGTTTAGCATAATAAGTTCCTTAAGTAGTCTCATGTTTCAATTCCGCGTTCCACTTCTTTAGAAGCTTCAATAATAATATTAGGTAAATTTATCGATAATTGGTATTTTAATTATTTATAGGGTTACACGTTTCAATTCCGTGTTTCTATTCTTTGGAAATTATTCCAATCCTAACTGGTGAGTCTTTCGATAATTAGCATAATAAATTCATGGTATAGTTTTAATATTCAGTTTCTAACTCCTGTTTTTTTTTAGAGGGTTTTTCATCAATAGTGGGTAAGTATTCGATAATAGGCATAGTGTATTCAAGGTAGTCTTATAGCCTTTTTACACTGGGGTGCGTCTGCTATCGATATCGGCATCGACGCAATAAAGCAGAAAAGGCGTTCACATTGGTAGACGTGCGTCTTGAGAACAGCTGATGCAAACAACACAAATTTTTAAGTCAAATCAAAAATGAATGAAAATACGAGGAAACAACTATCTGAAACAGACTTGATTATTTTATCTGCGGTGGAGCAAAATGCAGAGGATGTTTTAAAATGTATGGATGCGGCGGGCTTGTCTGCAGGCAAGTTACAATTTTTACTAGACATACAACGTCCTCGAAGCGTTTGGACCCTTGTAAGTAGAAGGCTGTTAATTTTCCAAGACTTCGAACAATTAAATTTGTTATTCCAAATTGAAATAGCCGCGATATGGATCATTTTGGGAGAAAGATGTTGTCGAAAACTCCGACGCATTCTTCAAAGACAACTTCCGTATGGAAAGGAGTGCTTTCAATATTCTGGTTGGAATGCTGCCCAATCTCCGCAAAAAAGACACACATTTTCGACTGGCAATCCCTCTGGAGAAGAGAATAGCGATAGCATTATATTGCCTGGGATCCTCTGCGGAGTATCGCACAGTAGCGAATCTTTTCGGTGTGTCCAAAGCCATTGTGTGTACCATTTTGATGGAATTTTGTCGGGAGGTGACTGCTGTACTTGCTGATAAATATATGCCAGCAGAATTTCTTACCCAGGAGAAGATTACGGAAACAGTGAAGGGCTTTGAGGACATGGGATTTCCGCAGTGTTTCGGAGCAATGGGCAAGTGATGCATTTTTTAATAATAAAAGTATGCAAGATTGACTGAACAATACCTCGCATAGATGGCTGTCACATCGAGGTCCAACCGAGATCTGAGGATGCAGTGGACTACCGGAATTACAAGGGTTGGTACTCCACCGTTCTATTCGCCTTGGTCGACTACCGGTAAGAAGTAGATTTTTGTATTAACACAATGGAGTTTTTAACTTTGTACTTTCACAGTTACAGATTCCCATACATAAATTTAGGGTGTCCTGGCCGAACTCATGACTCGAAAATTTTTGAAAATTCCAGCCTAAAAAGAATACTGGAGGAGTCGAATTTACTCGATGATAATTCGAAAATTATAAATGATACAGAAATACCTGTGTTAATCTTAGGAGATTCAGCATTTCGATTTTCCAAAACGGTAATGAAGCCCTATCCGTTTTGCGTTGAGTCTACTCCGGAACATAAGTCGTTTAATTACAACTTGTCAAAGGTAAGACGTGTAGTGGAAAATGCTTTCGGACACCTAAAGGCTCGGTATCGGAGGATAGGAAAGGGACTAGACAACAACATCAAAAACACTACAAAGATAATTATCTGCTGCTGCATTCTTCACAATTTCTGTTGCACCCATAATTGCGAAGTCTCTGACAGATGGCAGCAAGATGCAGAAACCATTCAAGTCCAAGAACAACCTGAGCATGAAGTTTGGCTGGGAAATTCCAACGCACGCGCTGAAGTTATAAGGAGCGCTCTTTCACAGCACTTCTTAAATAACTCTTCTCTATAAATAAACAATTTGAACCATTTAACATAATATTTTTCGTTTTATTTAACTATTATGGCCGATTTTGAAAAAGTTCAAAAATTTTGTTCTGAAAATTAACCGTGTTTTCAGCCACAGTCTTCATCACTTCCAGCTTTTTCTCCTCAATCTCCAGTAATTTTTCGACGATAGTGTCGACTCGACGACGTTTTGGTTGGGAACCGGATGGCTCTGCAAATGATACTTCGGTCATTGAGGTGCTGCATTGGGAAACTTCCTCGACTGCACACGACAAGTCTGCAAAGAATGGATTTAATCAAAAATTCATTTAAATAATATTTATTAAATAAAGTACCTGTACTCTCAATTCCGCTAACAACCATGGATTTGGACGTATGCAGGATTAAACACACCCTTTCGTAGTGCTCCCACGTTGATGCGCTACCACCCGAAGGTCCCACCTTTGCCAGTTCACTTCTAAAATATTGGGTTAACAAATTAATTCGAAACAATGTATCCAACTAATAGTAGGCATGTAACTTACCTATATTTCTTTGTTAAATTGTCTATTTTGTTCTTCACCTCACTATGAGAAGGTCCAAACTCTTTTAAGGCGTCAGCAATTTCCCTATATATATGCGAGTTTTTCCGAACTCCCCGAAAACCAACAATGTTCTCCTCCCATTGGTCCAGCAGAGACTGGATGGACGCAGGTGTCCACAAAAATCTCCTACCTAATGTCAGAATTGATTCAAACTAATTGTTTTAAATATTATATGAATTTATTGTAGTGTGGCCTGAAGCGACGTGAAAGTATTGCAAAAGGTAAAAAGAATTCAAATAGCAACTGGCAGTTCAGGGTTGCTTTGACGAGTGTCGTTAATGCCCAGGGGCAATCAAGGATAGGTGAGGTCACGCATGGTTGCTTAGCATGAAAGTGACAGGGGAAAGGTAGATATCCGAGTGGGTGAGGTTGAAACATCCAAAGTGACAGGTCAGATCATTTCCTTTTCCGCCAGAGAGTGAAACGAGCTGGACGTGCTTCCGTAGTCGTTCAAGAACAGAAATTTTTAATCGGAATTATCCAAAGTGAAAGTAGTGCATCCAAAATCGTAAGTCAGCGGAAAAGATTCCCGCTTAGTGTTAGTGATCGGCAGTGTGCATAGAAAGACCCAAGGGTGAGTGAAGACTCGGAAAAATTCCTTGCGAGGGTTTATTTCTAATTAGCGGCTATTTCCCGTAGGGTGTTCGAGCAAAGAATACTCGCTCTGTATCGAAACCACGGCTATTGGGAAATTGTGGCCCATCCTGCTCGAGGAGCGAGATTTCTCGTGGCTCCGGAGACCGGATGGTCGAACTGCAGTCAGCAGCCATCCACGCTGTGAGGTGATCCTCTACGAGATCCCAAGTGCGGCGCAACTGAGCCCAACATTTTGATGGTGCGCCGATAAGTGAAACTGGAAACAGTCTAGCGCAGACGAGGCATCTCATCCAGAGCTAGCCACGCCGTGATACAGAGGAAACCAGGAGGCTAGTTCCCCGCATCCATCGAGGAGGCTCCTTCGATCATCGCCCATCAGTAGGCGCACACTCTCGACCGCGGCTTAGTCCGCATGATCTAAGGAGCTACTCGCCTCGTCCACGGGCCTACCGCCCGGACGCAGGCCACCAGTGGAGACCAGGAGCAACGAATAGATTTCCTAAGGGAGGCAGAAAATGCCCTCTATTCAGAGGAGCCGCTCATGTTGAGCATTAGATGGCATCCAGTAGCTGACGAAGAAGCAGCAGTCCCGCTTTAAGACGCCTCACGTCATAAGCTCACCCTGCGTGGTGAACAAGAACGAAATTTTGTGATCTTTGTAGTGAGGACAGATTCCAGAATAGCTGGTACAGCCCAGAATGGGTCAGGGACAATAATAAGGGACCGGCCAAATGTTTAATAATTTAACGATTCGTTTCCAGAGTCCACGCGGGAGATCGATCTTTCGTCGTTGGAAAACCACCTGCAGTGAGTGAAACAGTGTGCGTTACGTGTATGTGCCTTTAGTTTCCCCGTAAATATTGAACCCTGACTCGCACGGCGAAAATTAACCTCGAATTTGTAGAGTGACCAAATGTCCATAATGATAAATATGATATACCCTAATTTTGCGAGTCTGAAAGACAAATACGCCTAAAATGTTGGATTAACGTAAATGAAAGAAAAGTTTGAAATAACGTAAATATTAAAAGAAAATTAAAGAAGCTTTGTCTTGTTATAAAAAAAAAAAATTTGTATACTATTCTTTGGAACAAATGTGGCCAAAATCTAGAATCTCTAGCAATTTTAATTTTTGATACGAAACTCCCGAAAGGTTGAGAAACTTCCATTCCAGACTATTTTGTCCCGAACTTGAAATCTATGAATTACCATTGAAATAACCTAAACTTACATATCTAATACTAAGTTGTTTAATAGGCTGTTCAGACTGGGGCTGCGTCATGCTTCTTTGCGTCTTGCCGGAGACGCAGTTTTTTTTACATAGGTTAAGCATAGGGCTCTAGTGGTGGCAAAAAGTTGCGTCGCTTTCGGATGCATGTGCGTCCATTCGATATATTCGATTGCTTTTGGTCGTTTTTGCGCTTTTCTGCCTATCAGCGCAACTATCATCACTAATGACAACAAAAAACAGCTGACCTTGTAAAGTAGTGATCTTGGCCGGGGTACAACTCTCAGTCCCGCCAGGGTCGACAATACAGCAGTATTTATAGTCTGCCAGGACTCCGAGTTTTGGACCCGCCAGCTGGGCAGGAAGGGCGATCTGGCGGCGGAGAAATTGGGGAAACGATTCCCAGAAGGCACGTGGGCAATCGCCGGGCAGCACCTCTGGGAAACTATGCAACGGGATCTGGGAACTATTTCCCCAAAGGCACATGGGCAATCGCCGGGCGGTACCTCTGGGGAAGCTACTGGTTGAGATCAGGGAAACTATTTCGCCAAAGACACGTGGGCAATCGCCGGGCGGTACCTCTGGGGAAACTACGCAATGGGACCAGGGAAACTATTCCCCCAAAGGCACGTGGGCAATCGCCGGGCGGTACCTCTGGGGAAACTACGCAATGGGACCAGGGAAACTATTCCCCAAAGGCACGTGGGCAATCGCCGGGCGGTACCTCTGGGGAAACTACGCAATGGGATCAGGGAAACTATTCCCCAAAGGCACGTGGGCAATCGCCGGGCGGTACCTCTGGGGAAACTACGCAATGGGATCAGGGAAACTATTCCCCAAAGGCACGTGGGCAATCGCCGGGCGGTACCTCTGGGGAAACTACGCAATGGGATCAGGGAAACTATTCCCCAAAGGCACGTGGGCAATCGCCGGGCGGTACCTCTGGGGAAACTACGCAATGGGATCAGGGAAACTATTCCCCAAAGGCACGTGGGCAATCGCCGGGCGGTACCTCTGGGGAAACTACGGGTTGACAGGGGGGAAGTTTCTTTCAGAGTTTACCCGCAGAGACCTGGGCAGTCGCCGGGCGGTATCTCCGGGGTGATACTCATCTACGGGGGGAAAGGAAAGGTTAGGATAAATAAATAAGCAGGCCGGCAGTCATTTTTACAGTCATTTTTATTCAAAAGATTATAGTAACTCCTACTTAACAACGCACCGCTCCGCCCCCTTCTCCCCCACGGCAAGACTCGCTTACCCCTCTTTCCTGTTGTTCTCCAAAATATAAATCCTATGCTGGTCTCACGTGTCTGTTTATTCGCTGGTCCGCAACTCTCCTTTTTTTCCAGCTCGCTCGAGTTTTATACCCACCACTCGCTACAATTTTTGTAGCTCGCCTGCCGGCCATGGTTTCCGACGCGTCTTTTCTGCTGCCGTTGCCATGGTTTCCGACGCTCTGCTCTCTCTGCCGCTCTGCTCTCTGCTGTCGTTAGCATGGTTTCCGACGCTCTGCTCTCTCTGCCGCTCTGCTCTTTGCTGTCGTTGGCAGGCGATCTGCCGCTCTGCTCTCTGCTGTCGTTAGCATGGTTTCCGACGCTCTGCTCTCTCTGCCGCTCTGCTCTTTGCTGTCGTTGGCAGGCGATCTGCCGCTCTGCTCTCTGCTGTCGTTGGCAGGCGATCTGCCGCTCTGCTCTCTGCTGTCGTTGGCAGGCGATCTGCCGCTCTGCTCTCTGCTGTCGTTGGCAGGCGATCTGCCGCTCTGCTCTCTGCTGTCGTTGGCATGTGTTCTGCCGCTCTGCTCTCTGCTGTCGTTGGCATGTGTTTTGTGTTGCATACTTTCAGTTAGCGACTTTGTTGGGCGGATATTAATTTATTTTAATGGTAAGACTTCTAGGCGCTACTTAATATTAATTGTTTTTGCTTATACTTACTTACTTACTAACATCGTTAAACATAAAAAATCAAAGAAAATAACTAATAACTAAATAACCTTCGTTTTGAAAAAGAAAAAAAATAATAATAATACAAAAATGTAAAATAATAAAAAATGTAAAATTTGTGATGGGCGTCCGCCCCTTCACACTCCCTCCTCACTTCGGGGGGTCCGAATAGTAACCGTGACTGCGCGGCCTCGAGTTATTTTTATTCGGAAGCATCTTCCCCGGTGCACCTCCAACCGCCTTACTCCTGTCCGGCCCATCTCTTGGCGGAGGTATTCGTATACGTTCCGGATTAGTTGGATGGGTAGCTGACGTTCCGCCGTATTCACCCGCCATTCCGCTGGGGCTTCGGTCCAGCGACCCTCCTCTTCTGTCGTTCCGGGGTGTATCCGGCACAGCGTCGATAACCCTGCAGCTTCTTCCGTCGGCAAGGGGAGCTCGCATTCGGCATCGCATTCTTCCGGTGGTGGTGGCGTGACGATGATGGGGTGGTCCGGTGACGCTATCATTGGAGCATCGTTCTGAGGCGCGAGATCCAGATTCAGGGGTGGCACTGGCTCATGCTCCATCACCAACTCCCATTCTTCCCAGAGAGGGAAATCCCAATCAGCTACTCGTGGCGGGATGGCAGGACTTGGGGCCATGATGCTCCCCTGGTAGCCTGAATCGGTCGAGTCGACCAGAGTGGAAGCTGGGCTGCCGCGCCCGCGCAGGACCGTGCTGCGATCGTCGCTGTCTGTTGTTACGTTGTCGTCGTCCACGGCGGGTCCGTAGGCCCCAACAAATCCACAGTTTAAGGCGGCGACCGGGCGGCCGTCGGGCTCTTCCTTTTCAGCCTCGTCTGCATCCGATATGTCCGAATAATGTGGGACTCTAGTTTCCGTTTCTCCGTTCTGCTGTTGACTCTCCCACTCTTCCCAGAAGTCGGCCTCCCAATTGGCGGGATGGGGTGGAGTCAGAGTCCCGTCATTTGGGGCTACGTTCCAGGCTTGTGGGTGGGATTCTGTGTCCCACTGGGTGAGATCTTGGCTTCCGCGGTCATCAGCCCGTTCCCCTGCTTCGGCGTCGGCTTGTGGTACCGATGCCGGCTGCTGCTCGAGCCATCCTGTGATAGCGGCTAATCGCTGGTCCCGGGGAATTCTATGGTAGTCCACAAAACTCTCTTGATCCAGCCGGAAAAAATCAGGCATCTGATAGCCCGCTGGTCCGATGCTTGGCTGTCCTGGGTATTCGGTCGTTGGTGGTTTTATTACCTGGCCGTTGTTGCGACGTTTCATCGTGGTCCAATCTATACAGAAACTCTGAAAATTAGTGCCTGCCTGACTTATGGAAATTCCCTTTCCCTAATCCTGCTGGAGCGGTGCTTGTGGAAATGTTAACATTATTTTTACTTAATTTAATCCCATAAGGGGTTATATACTTATGTAAGGTTATGGTTTGTGGGTCTGCCCGCTTTTTGGGGCGAGGACGTTACGATAGCGCTGCTACTGTAAGTGGCCCTCGTGAAACGGTGATCATGCCGATGTCTTTGGTGTCGCCTCCGTCGTCTTCGGTCCCATGGAATTCCTTGAGATCCATCAAACTGGCCGTCTTCCTGTGTCGTCCCTGGGGTCTTTGGAGCCGCACGATATTCGAAGACAAGAATTTGATGACCTTGTACGGTCCGTCATATTTCGGTGCTAGCTTTGCTGCGAAATTATCCGATGCTTTGGAGAGGTGGTGTTGACGAAGGAGTACCAACGCTCCAAGTGCAGGTCTCCATTCTCGTCTTCGCAAGTCGTAAGTCTTCTTTTGTTCTTGGGATGCCCGCTGCGTGTTCTCTCGTACCACCTTGAAGACTTCCTGCAGCCGCTTGGCCTTTTCTTGTGCGGGTTCTGCTTCTTCTCCCATTCCTGGAGTTACTTCGTCGTAAAGTGATCCTGGTAGTCGTGGTTCCCGACCTAGCACGAGAAATGCTGGACTGAAACCAGTGGTGTCAGAAGTGCTGCTATTTATGGCTAAAGTCAATTCCGGCAGCAGGTCGTCCCATGTCCGTTGATCGCCATCAAGATATTGTGCCACCATCGTCTTAATGGTCCTGTTTGCCCTCTCGGTAGGATTTTGTTGTGGCGTATACGGCGCCGTGTGTTCCAATGTCATCCCTACTTGCTCGCAGAACTTCCTGAAGGAGCGGCTCGTGAATTGTGTGCCGTTGTCACACACAAACTTTCTAGGGATGCCGAATCTGCTGAGTATCCTTTCTCGAAATGCTTTCTCTAAAAGGGCGGTGGTAGCCTTCCGGAGTGGTACTAGTTCCACCCATTTGCAGAATGAGTCAAAGAAAACGAGGAGCATCGTGTTGCCATGTTTTGACCGTGGCAAGGGTCCCACGAAATCCGCGCACAAAATGTCGAACGGGCCCTTGGCTTGCCGCGTATACATTTTCCCTGCTGGTTTTCTTTGGCTCACCTTAAATCTTTGGCAGTTTTCGCATCGTTGGACGTACTGTGCGACGTTTCTGTAAAGACCTGGCCAGTAATATCGTCGGGTCACCCGGTCAGCGGTCTTCCGTATTCCTTGGTGTCCTGCGGTGGGATGATCATGGCATTCTTCTAGTACTCGCCTCCGATGATCACTGGCGACACATAGTTTCCACGGTTGGGAGTCTTCCTCATCTGGTCGGCATCCTGTATGCTTGTAGAGCTGTCCGTTCTCGATAAGGAAATCGCTGCACTGCTCGGGTTGTTCCTTGATCCTCTTGAGCAATCTTATAATCCAGGGGCATGTGGGTGGCTCCTCTAACGTTCGCTGCAGGGCTTCGATGGGTTGACGCGAAAGGGCATCTGCTACTATGTTCTGGCTCCCTCGGCGGTAGTGGATGTCGAAACGGTACTGTTGAAGTTCTAAAGCCCACCGGGCGATGCGGCCTGTAGGACTTTCGATAGAATTTAGCCATTTCAAGGCAAGATGGTCCGTAACGACGTCAAAGTGATAACCCTCCAAGTAACAGCGTAACTTTCTGATGGCCCAGACGATCGCTAAGCACTCCTTTTCTGTTGCTGAGTAATTTTCCTCTGCTTGTAACAGGCGGCGACTGGCATAGGCTATGACCCTCTCCTCTCCGGTGATCTGTTGTGTCAAAACTGCTCCTAAGCCGTAGAAGCTGGCGTCAGTCTGTAGCGTAAATCTCTCCTTGAAGTCTGGGCATGCTAAGACGGGTGCTTGTGTCAACTTCTCTTTCAGGTCCTCGAATGATCTCTGCTGCTCCTCTCCCCAGATCCACGGCTTGCCCTTCTTTAGGAGGCTAGTCATTGGTTGGACGATTGTAGCAAAATTTGGCACAAATCTTCGGTACCACGAAGCCATCCCCAGACAGCGTCTCAGCTCCTTGATTGTATTAGGGGGTGCTAACTTCCGGACTGCCACTATCTTCTCTGGGTCGGTATGGATCCCTTGCTCGCTAACGACATGTCCCAGGTAGACAATGCTCTTTTGGAAGAAACTACATTTGTTTTGGTTCAGTCTCAGATTTGCTTCACGCAGCCTGCGGAATACTTCTTGCAGGTTATTGACGTGGTCATCCAGGTCCTTCCCGATGACAATGATGTCATCGAGGTAAGCGAAGGCATGAGGTTCCATCTTTGGTCCGATAACGCTGTCCAGGGCTCGCTGAAATGTTGCTGGTGCTGAGTGCAATCCGAATGGCATGACTTTCCAATGGAACAGTCCTCTGCCTGGTACCGTAAATGCCGTGTATTCCCGACTTCCCTCAGCCATCGGGATTTGCCAATACCCGTTCTTTAGGTCCAATGTCGAGATGTAGTATGCGTCACGGAGCCTCTCGAGGATATGATTGATCCTGGGTAGCGGATAGGCATCAGGTACTGACCGGGCGTTGAGTTGTCTGAAGTCGACACACATGCGCATCTCGCCTGTCTTCTTTCCTACCAGTACGATGGGCGCGCTATGTGGGCTCTTTGAAGCTTCGATCCTTCCGTCCCGTAGCAACTCGTCGACTTGGTCATCTATAATCTTCTGCATGGCCGGATTTTTCGGGTAATATCGTTGTTTCACGGGCTTGTCGTCCTTCATATAGATTGTATGCTGTGCTATGTGCGAAATACCTGCCAGACCTTCGAATTTAGCTAATTCTTCTTCCAGGAACGCGGCTACCCACGGAGTGGGTGGTGGTTCGTTGGCCTGGAACTTCTGTAGCGGGGTTTCTTCGAGCGGAGTAGTGACGGCAGCTAGTTTTACGGTGGGATGGGCAGTCTGGCCTATCCTGCGAAACGGATTCTGCTGTTGACCCTTTGCTGCGTCTGCCAATGGTGTTAGCTCGTAGTCCGTGCGAGTTTCCTGATCAGGGTGATCCCTCTGGGTCTGCCTGTTGTGTGCTGCTGTGATACTGGCGTCTTCCTGGCCCTTCGGCATTGTCCTGGTAAGGCTTCTGAGTATTTCAGAGTTGGATGGTGGTGATGGCGTTGTTCCGCTAGAGTAGCTGGGTCTTTCGTTGTCGAGTCGAGGTTGAGTTTCTTCTTGGGCGTTGCTGCTTGGTCCGTTCTCGATTGTCTTCAGAGTAGGTCGACTGGCCCTGGGGATGTCCAGCGGTGTCGCAGCCACCTTTGTTGCAGATTCGAGGTTCCTGGCGTTATGTGAGTTGTACTGGCGGTGATATAAACTGGCCCTGGGGATATCCAGCGGTGTCGCAGTTGTCTTTTCCGCAGTCCCGTTGCTTCTGTGGGCGTCTGGTGGTGAGTCGTCGGTAGACGGACTGGCCCTGGGTGCATCCAGCGGTGTCGCAGTCGTCTCCGGCGCGGTTTGATCGAGTCCTGGTGTCATCTTTGTGTTGTCTGTGCTTCTGGGTCTGGTTTGATCGAGGTTCGAATTCGTTTTTCTGTGGGCGGCGTTGGGTCTAGCAGGGTCAAATTTAGGCGTAAGTGTTGTCCTAGTGGCTGGCGCGGGATCAGTACGGGAACTGGTAATAGGGATTTGGAGTGGAGAAGGGTCGTCACGGAAGGTCACTGTACGTGGATTTGTCGGCGGTAACGTGTTGGTTTCCCGGGTCAACTGCAAAAATGCTCGTCCGCATTGTAGTATGGCTTTGATGCCACACAGGAAGTCAAGTCCAAGGATGACATCGTCGACCACCATTGGTAGTACTAACAATGTCACCTGTGTTTCTTGTTGGTCGAGTCTTACCCTGACTGTTACTGCTTGCGTCACCTCCTTCATTGTCCCGTCTGCCAGGCGGACCCGCGTCCTTACGTTCCGTATTCTTCCATCCGTGCTGAGCTCCGGCACTGTTCGCTGGCTGATGAATGAGCGAGTCGCCCCTGTGTCGAGAGTTGCTGACAAAGGTACTCCGGCGATGGTCACCAGTGCGGCGATCCTACCCCCCTCCAAGCTTAAGGGATGTTTTACTGCTGGGGGTCCTGGATAGATGTCTCCGTTCGGGTCCCTGCCGGACGGAGACTCAGTCCGTTTCCCGGCCCGGATTGACGGCAGCAGTCGATAGTCCGGATCTCACGGCGGCCGCAATCCCAGCAAAATAAGACGCGTTTATTCCTGCAGGTGCTGCTGAAATGGCCTTCCTCTCCGCAATTCCGGCAGGCCCTGCGTACGTCGATCGGTCTCGCTCTTTCCTGGGTCATCATGCGGTTAGCTGTCTCGGTATTCCGGGAGAGTCCTGTCTCATCGGATGCGGCGCGCTGCGGGGCCGATGTTCCGCGTCCTTGGTACGAGGGCACTCTTGCTTTGGTATCCGTGTGGTTGGTCGTCGGGTGAGTTTGTCCGCGGTCCCGAGTCGTCTCATACGCCACTATCAATTGCGAGAGCTCCCTCAATGTCTCGAACTCGTATCTTCTGGTGAAGAGTTGATATTCGGGCCTCAGATTCTCGTATATTCTCTCCAGCTCTCTGTCCGGGGTATATTGGGCTCGTTGCATCATGAGTCGAAGGTCGATCAGGTAGTCCTGGAATGATTCATTGGGTCGCTGATACCGGCTGCGGATCGTGTCCTCTAGCCGCTGAAAATACCTAGGGGGCAAAAAGAACTCGAGAAACTCCTGTCGGAATTCGTTCCAAGGCTTCCCTTGCATCTGGAAAGTTCTGAACCATCCTTCCGCCTTGTTGGTTAATAACCCGGAGATGACTCGAGGCAGTTGTTCTGGGCTCCCTCCATATGAATCCACACGCTCTTCTAGTCGTTCGATGAATGCTAACGCGTCCGAATGTCCGTCGAACTTCAGTCCCCAGCTGCGCAATTTGTCGGCTAGTACGGCGTACGATATCTCTTCCCTCCCGGGCTGTGAAGCTCGGGATCCTTCGGAAGAGTGTAGTTCGTAGTTGTCTTCACTGGATTTTTGTTCGGCCATTGCTTCCTGGTCTTTAGGGTCCTTAGCTGCAGGTTCTTTAAGCAATTGTGGATCGTCTGTTAGTCCAGGCTGCCGCATGTGAGCTCCCTCTTTCTGGGCACGGTTGCTGGGCCCAGGTGATGGGGAAGGCGTTCTCTGCGTCCTGGTACTGGGAGCACTGCCGTATATACTTCCTAATGCTTCTATCCGTTGTTTGACCGCCTCTGAGTATTCTCCCCGTGAGATGAACGTGGATATCCGGCTACGTAATTCCTCAACGGTGCCAGTTCCAACGAGGCCAAGATCTATTGCGATGGCCTGCAGCTCGTCCTTCCGCCTATACGAGATCCACTGCACACCCATGTGGTCCTTGTCGTCGTTGCGCTTTGTTCCTCAGTCGCTGATCCTGGTCGTTGTTCCCTGTAGTCGTTGCTCTTTGTTCCTCCGTCGCTGATCCTGGTCGTTGTTCCCTGTAGTCGTTGCTCTGTGTCGATGATCCTGGTCGTTGTTTCCTGTAGTCGATGCTCTTTGTTCCTCCTTCGATGATCCTGGTCGTTGTTTCCTGTAGTCGATGATCCTGGTCGTTGTTCACTATCGTCGTTGCTTCTTGTCGATGATACTCGTAGTCGTTGCTCCTGGTCGATGATCCTCGTAGATTAACCGCGGATGAGTTGTGTCTCCGTTGGAAGCTAGGTGCTAACTCCCTTCTCCTGGCTCGGGGTCCGATATATATAGCCCAGACGTTCTGATGATTACGTTGATGTTGCTGCTGGCTATGTTGCTGCTGCTGGCTATGTTGCTGTTGCGGGCTATGTTATTGCTACACTATGTTACCGCTGCTGACTATGTTGCTGCTGCTGACTATGTTGCTGCTGCTGACTATGTTGCTGCTGCTGACTATGTTGCTGCTGCTGACTATGTTGCTGCTGCTGTCTATGTTGCTGCTGCTGACTATGTTAGGGAAGCCAGCCTCGGCCGTACGAGAAAATTGGGCGATCCTTACGTGCGGTTCAACAAAAAAAAAACACGATAACCGCACTACTCCTGCCGCCGACCGACCCTTGTCCACTCAAAACTTATCGGTAATCTCGGAGTCCCTGCTCGGGCGCCATCTGTAAAGTAGTGATCTTGGCCGGGGTACAACTCTCAGTCCCGCCAGGGTCGACAATACAGCAGTATTTATAGTCTGCCAGGACTCCGAGTTTTGGACCCGCCAGCTGGGCAGGAAGGGCGATCTGGCGGCGGAGAAATTGGGGAAACGATTCCCAGAAGGCACGTGGGCAATCGCCGGGCAGCACCTCTGGGAAACTATGCAACGGGATCGGGCTCCCCGGGCAGCACTCTGGGGAACTACGGGATCGGGAACTATTTCCCCAAAGGCACGTGGGCAATCGCCGGGCGGTACCTCTGGGGAAACTACGCGATGGGATCAGGGAAACTATTTCCCCAAAGGCACGTGGGCAATCGCCGGGCGGTACCTCTGGGGAAACTACGCAATGGGACCAGGGAAACTATTCCCCCAAAGGCACGTGGGCAATCGCCGGGCGGTACCTCTGGGGAAACTACGCAATGGGACCAGGGAAACTATTCCCCCAAAGGCACGTGGGCAATCGCCGGGCGGTACCTCTGGGGAAACTACGCAATGGGACCAGGGAAACTATTCCCCAAAGGCACGTGGGCAATCGCCGGGCGGTACCTCTGGGGAAACTACGCAATGGGATCAGGGAAACTATTCCCCAAAGGCACGTGGGCAATCGCCGGGCGGTACCTCTGGGGAAACTACGCAATGGGATCAGGGAAACTATTCCCCAAAGGCACGTGGGCAATCGCCGGGCGGTACCTCTGGAAGGCTATTCCCCAAAGGCACGTGGGCAATCGCCGGGCGGTACCTCTGGGGAAACTACGCAATGGGATCAGGGAAACTATTCCCCAAAGGCACGTGGGCAATCGCCGGGCGGTACCTCTGGGGAAACTACGCAATGGGATCAGGGAAACTATTCCCCAAAGCACGTGGGCAATCGCCGGGCGGTACCTCTGGGGAAACTACGCAATGGGATCAGGGAAACTATTCCCCAAAAGCACGTGGGCAATCGCCGGGCGGTACCTCTGGGGAAACTACGGGTTGACAGGGGGGAAGTTTCTTTCAGAGTTCACCCGCAGAGACCTGGGCAGTCGCCGGGCGGTATCTCCGGGGTGATACTCATCTACGGGGGGAAAGGAAAGGTTAGGATAAATAAATAAGCAGGCCGGCAGTCATTTTTACAGTCATTTTTATTCAAAAGATTATAGTAACTCCTACTTAACAACGCACCGCTCCGCCCCCTTCTCCCCCACGGCAAGACTCGAGTTTTATACCCACCTCTCGTTGTTCTCCAAAATATAAATCCTATGCTGGTCTCACGTGTCTGTTATTCGCTGGTCCGCAACTCGTCCTTTTTTCCAGCTCGCTCGAGTTTTATACCCACCACTCGCTACAATTTTTGTAGCTCGCCTGCCGGCCATGGTTTCCGACGCGTCTTTTCTGCTGCCGTTGCCATGGTTTCCGACGCTCTGCTCTCTCTGCCGCTCTGCTCTCTGCTGTCGTTAGCATGGTTTCCGACGCTCTGCTCTCTCTGCCGCTCTGCTCTTTGCTGTCGTTGGCAGGCGATCTGCCGCTCTGCTCTCTGCTGTCGTTGGCAGGCGATCTGCCGCTCTGCTCTCTGCTGCCGCTCTGCTCTTTGCTGTCGTTGGCAGGCGATCTGCCGCTCTGCTCTCTGCTGTCGTTGGCAGGCGATCTGCCGCTCTGCTCTCTGCTGTCGTTGGCATGGTCGATCTGCCGCTCTGCTCTCTGCTGTCGTTGGCAGTGTCTTGTGTTGCATACTTTCAGTTAGCGACTTTGTTGGGCGGATATTAATTTATTTTAATGGTAAGACTTCTAGGCGCTACTTAATATTAATTGTTTTTGCTTATACTTACTTACTTACTAACATCGTTAAACATAAAAAATCAAAGAAAATAACTAATAACTAAATAACCTTCGTTTTGAAAAAGAAAAAAAATAATAATAATACAAAAATGTAAAATAATAAAAAATGTAAAATTTGTGATGGGCGTCCGCCCCTTCACAGCCTATGAAAACAATTGTGCCGGCTAATAAATGTCTGAGGAAGGAAAAGGTAAATAAATTCATATAATATTTAAAACAATTAGTTTGAATCAATTCTGAAATTAGATAGGAGATTTTTGTGACAAAAACTCGCATATTTATAAGGAAATTGCTGACGCCTTAAAAGAGTTTGGACCTTCTCATAGTGAGGTGAAGAACAAAATAGACAATTTAACAAGGAAATATAGGTAAGTTACATGCCTACTATTATTTGGATACATTATTTCGAATTAATTTGTTAACCCAATATTTTAGAAGTGAACTGGCCAAGGTGGGACCCTCGGGTGGCAGCGCATCAACGTGGGAGCAATAATATTTAAATAAAACGAAAAATATTAAGTTAAATGGTTCAAATTGTTTATTTATAAAGGAGAGTTATTTAAGAAGTGCTGTGCTATCGCTATTCTTGTCTTCAGAGGGATTGCCAGTCGAAAATGTGTGTCTTTCTTGCTGAGATTGGGCAGCATTCCAACCAGAATATTGAAAGCACTCCTTTCCATACGGAAGTTGTCTTTGAAAAATGCGTCGGAGTTGTCGACAACATCTTTCTCCCAAAATGATCCATATCGCGGCTATTTCAATTTGGAATAACAAATTTAATTGTTCGAAGTCTTGGAAAATTAGCAGCCTTCTACTTACAAGGGTCCAAACGCTTCGAGGACGTTGTAGGCCTAGTAGAAATTGTAACAAGTCCGCCGCATCCATACATTTTAAAACATCCTCTGCATTTTGCTCCACCGCAGATAAAATAATCAAGTCTGTTTCAGATAGTTGTTTCCTCGTGTTTTCATTCATTTTTGATTTGACTTACAAAATTTGTGTTGTTTGCATCAGATGTTCTCAAGACGCACGTCTACCAATGTGAACGCCTTTTCTGCGTCATTGCGTCGATGCCGATATCGATAGCAGACGCACCCCAGTGTAAAAAGGCTATAAACTACCCTAGTTATCGATAAATCATTTCGTAATATTATGAATTTATAATCTTAAGTCTCATTTGAAAATACCCTATGCTTACTATCGAATATTTACCTACTATCAAAGAAATACCTTCTAAAAGACAAGAATTGAGATAGAATGTTAAAACTATATCGTAAAGTTATCATGTTAAATACCGAAAACTTACCGTTTAGGATGGGAGTAGACTCCTAGGAATAGGAACACAAAAGGGAAACGTGTAAACTTATACATAATTAAAATTATTGTTTATCGATACCGATAGCTAAGATTAGTGAGGGTTCTAAAGAATTGGAACGTGGAATTGAAACAGGAGAATACATGAAGAATTTATTATGTTAAACTGCAACGATAGTTTTCTGTTATGTAGGAAAAATACTTTAAGAGTAGTAAACTGACTGAAGAAAAAATGAAAGAATATACGTATTATTTTGAAGAATTTGATGTTTGTTATCACTTGAAGATGGAATTAGTTGAGTAGAGAGGCAGCTGAAACAATGTCGTCGTTCCGCTAACCGTAGAGAAGGGAGCACTCGGATCAGGTAGATCTGAAGATGTGCTGTCATTCCGCGAAACACCTGCGGATTCCAATCGTTTCTCTTGGTTCGTTTTTTCGTTTACCCCAGTTTCTTTTCTTCGTATTTCTTTTCTCTTCTATTTATTTCTGCTTTCCGGTTTTCTTTCTCTATTTCTCTCTTTTTTGATGGTCATTCTCTATCGGTTCAATTTAATTATTTGTCGCAGCACGCTAAAATTTCTTGGGTAATTATTATTTGGAAAACGGTAGTAACGGAACGGGTGGGATCCGAGTGGGCAAGACCACCACCCCCAAAGCCGACGAGCCTGAGCCGGAAAACTACAGCGTGCCCGCTAGCTCGGTTCTGCCCCTGTTTGCCAACACTGATGCGATGCCGTTGCACGTTACAGTTATAATTATTTTAATTATAAATATAAAATAATAATTACATAAAAAGTGGCGCCCAACGTGGGGCCTCATTGAGTAGATTCAAATATTCGGTGGGACTCATAGACTATCGATAAGACTCTTTTCTTTCTTGTTGTCTTACAACAAATTTTTCTTTTCTTTCTATCATCGCTTACAAACTTTCGAGACGCAGACTGCGAGAGATTGTCGGAATACAGCCAGAGTGAACACGTTGTTCCCTGCTGACCGCAGTCTAAGTTTAGTGTCTGAATATTTCTTACATTGACTGGCGAGGATTAGTAGATTCAGCAGTGGAATGCAGGACGAGTTCGATGACAGTCGACCACCTGACCCTGTTTGAAATGCTGCTTCGTTCAGTTATCTGAAATTCTGGACCTGATCGGAGTCCGATACAACTGCTTGGAAAATAAAGGCTTAACTTGCGAGTGTCCTTTAGCCACGGTTGCAGAGGAACGATTTGGTTTACGAACACTAGGGAAGTGTAAGGGGCGTATCGTCGGTATCTGGAAAACAGACAAACTAAGAGAAATAGTTGTCCGTCCGAATCGACAGAAGTCCGTATACGCGCGTCCTCACAGGTGGAATGTATTGTCTGGTGAAGAAGTCTGAAGGATTCAGATTGACCCAGGAAAACAGTTGGAAACAATAGCCTTAACGCAAGAGAATGATTGATGTATATATAGTACTCTACGGTTTGGAGGAACGATTGGCATTGAGTTCAGATTTAGTGAATATAGCTTTCAGATATAGATCTGGTAAATTAGATTTGGGTTTTTTTTATAAGAGTATCAGGAGATATTGTTGAATAATTTTAGGAAAGAAATAGTTCCCTGATAGTCAAGGAGGGAGAAGTTAGTTTTGGTTTGAGAGTTGAACAATGGGATTGGACCGATGGCCCGATAGGGACGCGGCTCAGGCAGGAAGTAGTGTTAGTAGTACGTGCTTGTTGTGTCAAGAAGTAATACTATTCCATGGTGAGGTGTACCTAACAAGCTGTGGACATGAGTTTCACATCACTTGCGTGACCAACCATTGGAAAACCAGTGATACTTGCCCTGAGTGTAAGGTAAAATGTAGACCCAGTGGTGGAGCCGTTCCAAAGGGAATAGCTCAACACACGCGTTCCAAGTCTAAGGAAAGTGTGAGAGAAGGAGAGGAAAGTAGCTCAGCTAGAAAAACTGAACTAGCGGCTATGGAACGTAGGTTGTTCGCTTCTTTGACCAAGAAAATATCTGACATAGTTCAGGGGTCCGTAACGGAATCGGTCCAGCGACTTTTGCCCAGTCTATCAGCAGCGGCAACGGTAGCGAGCCGTTCTCCTACTCCCACTGTGGAACAAACCCAGAATGAAAGGTCCAGAGCCGAACCTAGTCGTAGTTTCGGGCAAATTTTATTGGATAGTGGAAATTCAGCGTCGCAACGCAGTGGATCTGTAGAATTATCGCAGAGGCCCGATAAGTTCTCGGGTACAGGGGTGTCTGTCGATAATTTTATATATCGAGTGGAGGCTTTAACTCAGCAGACACTGGAAGGTAACTTCCCTGTGCTATGTCGAAATGCAAGTGTCCTCTTTGAGGGCAAAGCAAATGAGTTCTACTGGCGGCATCATAAGGCCGTTGGCGTTGTACGTTGGGATAGGTTGTGTGATGCTTTGCGTGAGCAATGCCGCACAGAAAAAGACGATGTAGACATTGAAGAGTTAATTCGGAATCGGAAACAGAAGGTGCATGAAGATTTCGACACGTTTTATGATGCCATATCGAATTTGACCGATCAGTTGGAAGTTCAGTGGCCTACTCGTAAGCTCGTGAGAGTATTGAAGACGAACTTACTACCCGATATAAGGCATGAGTTGCTTAATGTAGAAGTGTCAACCGTACAGGAGCTCAGAGAAGTGTGCCGAAGAAGAGAAGCCTTCCTAGACGAGGTCAAAGGAACGCCAGGGTACGAGAAGGCTGTTCCGTTTCGCCGTAAGGTATCGGAAGTGCAGCTCAACTCTGAGTCAAGAGAAGAACTAGAGCCCAAACTGGAGGAAGAGATCGAGGCACTATCTCTGATATGTTGGAACTGTCGAAAGACAGGGCACAGATATCAAGACTGCGTCTCAGAACGCCGAGTCTTTTGTTACGGCTGTGGAGCCTCGAATATATATAAGCCCAGCTGTGAAACGTGTTCAAAAAACGCGAAACCCGGCACACCGAGGTCGCCGTTCAGACCGAAGACCTCGAGTGTGCTTCGCCATCAGGGCACCAACACCGAATAAGTTCGGAAATGATGACGGTAACGTCTCAAATAAACCCGGACAGTCAAACAGACAACTCCAATTCGTTGGAAGATTGTCGCAAATACCCAGACGAACCAATAACAGGAAGTGACTATGAGAAGACAATAAGTGGTTTTAAACCCCGAGGGAAAATTAGAATGCTAAGTTTCTGGCAGAAGGTGAAGAGATGTCGGTTAGGTTTGAAGCATTTGAGTTCGCTTTCAGCGAGAAAGGGAGATCCTAGGCCGTTTTTGCAAGTGCAGTTGCTCGGTCGTACCGTCTACGGATTGCTAGATTCGGGGGCGTCCATTAGTTGTGCTGGCGGGAATTTAGCAAAAGAATTGGTACGTGGAGACGTGGCCTTCAAACGCATCAAAGAGAACGCTAATACAGCTGATGGTAAAGTACAGAAGATAGAGGGTATTATGAAAGTGGAAGTCGAATATGGCAATGAGAGGAAGATTCTGGAGATGTATATTATTCCGTCACTTAAAAATGACCTGTATCTCGGAATCGACTTTTGGAAAGCATACGATCTTCTGCCTAGTAAATTGCAAGTGTCAGAGATAGAGATGGCCTTGGCCAAGGAGGGTGTAGAACAGCACGAGTTGACCCGGGAGCAAAGAAATCGATTATCCAAAGTTATCGAATGCTATCCTTCGTTCGCATTGAATGGATTGGGGAGAACCAATCTGATCACCCATGTCATAGATACGGGTATTGCTAAACCAGTCAAACAGAGACATTTCCCTGTTTCACCAGCAGTGGAAAAGGCTATGTATTCCGAGGTCGATCGAATGCTGAAATTGGGGGTCATTGAAGAGTCGGAAAGTCCTTGGTCTTCGCCAATCGTAATGGTTTCAAAACCAGGTAAAGTTCGAATGTGCCTAGATTGCCGAAAGGTGAATAGTGTTACAGAGAAGGACGCTTACCCTCTACCTCAAATAGGAGGCATCCTAAGTCGTTTACCCAAAGCAGAATTCATATCTAGCTTAGATTTGAAAGACGCCTACTGGCAAGTGCCGTTGGATGAAAAGTCTCGCGAGAAAACCGCCTTTACCGTTCCGGGTCGTCCGCTTTACCAGTACAGAGTAATGCCGTTCGGCTTGTGTAACGCTACTAGCACGATGTCGCGCCTGATGGACAAAGTAGTGCCCGCGCATTTGAGAAATGAGGTGTTCATATACCTGGACGATTTACTAGTGGTGTCTCCGAGTTTTGAGAGTCACCTTGAAGTTCTCTTGAAGATAGCGAAGCACCTGAAGCAGGCTGGTCTGACGATCAATATCGGAAAAAGTCACTTCTGCATGCGACGAGTACGCTATTTAGGTCACATAGTAGGCGATGGAGGAATCCGAACAGAGCCGGATAAAATCAAAGCCATCATCGATTTCCCTGAACCGAAAAATCTTAGAGGCCTGAGAAGTTTTATGGGTTTATGCAACTGGTATAGAAAGTTCGTACCAAATTTCGCCTCGCTCTCGTCACCACTGACAGATGTTATGTCTACAAAGCGGAAATTCGCTCTGTCAGAAGGAGCGGTAGAAGCCTTCAAGAACTTGAAGCGTCGTCTTTGTGAAGCTCCGGTTTTAAGAAGCCCCGACTTTTTACGACCTTTTTATATTCACTGCGATGCCAGTAAGACCGGGGTAGGTGGAGTGCTAGTGCAGTTGTCAGACGAGGGAGACGAATGCCCGATCGCGTTCGTATCCAAGAAATTAAATAAGGCTCAACGCAACTACACAGTGACGGAGCAGGAGTGTTTAGCTGCCATCGTATGCTTAAAGAATTTTCGCGCCTACGTTGAAGGACATGATTTTACGATTATAACAGACCATGCCTCATTGAAATGGTTGATGTCCAACAATGACTTAAGTTCTCGGCTAGCTCGATGGGCTTTGTCGATGAAAAGATATCGTTTCCAAATCGAGCATCGTAAGGGATCGCAAAATGTTGTGCCTGACGCCTTGTCAAGAGTGAACGAGGAGACAGTGGAAGCTTTGGAGTTACCAGAAGGTTCGCTGGTGGATCTTCAATCCGAACATTTAAAATCCCAGGATTACCTGGAGCTATTTGAACGCATAAGGGCAAACCAGGACAAGTTCCCGGATTTACGGGCAGAGGAAGGTTTCGTATACCGACGAGCTGAGCATTTGTCCAAAGAACAAATGCATGATGAGTATTCTTGGAAATTATGGATTCCCAAATCCCTGATTCCCGACGTATTGGGTCGCTCTCACGATAATCTACTCGCTTCGCACGGGGGAATACACAAAACAATCGAACGGATAAGAAGGTATTATTACTGGCCGGGATTGGTAACCGATGTGAAAGCTTATATCAATGCTTGCAAAGTGTGTAAGGCCACTAAGGCTCCCAATTGCGTGTTGGGGCCCGCAATGGGAAAAGCACCCGAAACTCAGCGATTTTTCCAACGACTATTTATCGATTTCTTAGGACCTTACCCCCGATCACGTGGTGGTAACATCGGGATCTTCATCGTCTTAGATCACTTTTCGAAATACGTGTTCTTGAAGGCCGTGAAGAAGATAAATGCCGAAGTAGTAGTCAAGTACTTAGAAGAGGAACTGTTTATGTCTTTTGGGGTACCCGAAACCATTGTGTCCGATAACGGTTCACAATTCCGTTCTGAAGTTTTTCGGAAGCTGCTGGAGAGATACGAAGTGACACATACACTAACCGCTGTCCACTCTCCACAAGCAAATGCATCAGAGCGTGTCAATAGATCCGTGATTTCAGGGATCCGGGCGTATTTGCGTCCTGACCAAAAGGATTGGGACGAGTGCCTCAGCCAGATAGCATGCGCTTTGAGATCCTCGATCCACTCCAGTGTAGGAACGACCCCATATTATATGGCATTCGGCCAAAATATGATTACTGCCGGGTCAACCTATGGAATCCTCAGGAAACTGGGAATAATGGAGGATCGGTCTGTCGCTTTTAGTCGGACAGATTCGTTCGACTTAGTGCGAAAAGATGCTTGTCTCCGTATGCAGAAAATGCATGAAGGCAACGAACGACGATACAATTTGAGGTCAAAGGAGGTGCTGTTTTATGAAGAACAAGAAGTGTTCCGACGGAATTTCAAGCAGAGTTGCTTTCAAACAGGATACAGCTCCAAATTCGGACCGGCGTTTATAAAGTCTCGAATCCGGAAGAGAATAGGAAGTTCGTATTACGCTCTCGAAGATTTACAGGGTCGGTTTTTAGGTAACTATCACGCCAAGGACATACGTCAATGAAGGTCGCTTCATGCGGTATCAGTCTAGGGCATGTGTGATCCCCTAGTCTGATTTTGTGGGGGAGCGTTGTAGTGTGGCCTGAAGCGACGTGAAAGTATTGCAAAAGGTAAAAAGAATTCAAATAGCAACTGGCAGTTCATGGTTGCTTTGACGAGTGTCGTTAATGCCCAGGGGCAATCAAGGATAGGTGAGGTCACGCAGGGTTGCTTAGCATGAAAGTGACAGGTGCAAGGTAGATATCCGAGTGGGTGAGGTTGAAACATCCAAAGTGAAAGGTCAGATCATTTCCTTTTCCGCCAGAGAGTGAAACGAGCTGGACGTGCTTCCGTAGTCGTTCAAGAACAGAAATTTTTAATCGGAATTATCCAAAGTGAAAGTAGTGCATCCAAAATCGTAAGTCAGCGGAAAAGATTCCCGCTTAGTGTTAGTGATCCGCAGTGTGCATAGAAAGACCCAAGGGTGAGTGAAGACTCGGAAAAATTCCTTGCGAGGGTTTATTTCTAATTAGCGGCTATTTCCCGTAGGGTGTTCGAGCAAAGAATACTCGCGCTGTATCGAGGAGCGAGATTTCTCGTGAGACCTCCGGAGACCGGATGGTCGAACTGCAGTCAGCAGCCATCCACGCTGTGAGGTGATCCTCTACGAGATCCCAAGAGCGGCGCAACTGAGCCCAACATTTTGATGGTCCGCCGATAAGTGAAACTGGAAACAGTCTAGCGCAGACGAGGCATCTCATCCAGAGCTAGCCACGCCGTGATACAGAGGAAACCAGGAGGCTAGTTCCCCGCATCCATCGAGGAGGCTCCTTCGATCATCGCCCAGCAGTAGGCGCACACTCTCGACCGCGGCTTAGTCCGCATGATCTA
>JAWNNB010000802.1:0-23354 GCA_035043285.1 Drosophila subsilvestris | reverse complement strand
ACAGATGTTATAGTGTCTCCATTTGAACCCTCCCTACCTATGATCGCATCCTTGAAGTGGTATACTCCATTTGATCCCTTCCTAAAGAACTCTTCACTACAGAACGCAAGCTACAACCTTTCCGCGCATGCTTTACGACTGGGCAACTACACTCTTATACGAGAAGCGTTCTAAACCGTAAATTTTATCCTCGTCCGAAACTGGAGTCTGTTATGGCGGTACACCCATCTCCAGGTCGGAATCTCTCTGGGGTAGAAACAAAATTTCCGCACGATGGCGGCGTCAGGATGACTGGACGAAAGCGGAGCGTGCTTAATCCCAGGCGGAGAAACGAAATACCGTAGTTAGAGCATCCACTCTGTTCTCGACGTAAATGATTCTTTTTATTCCCTCATTCGGTTAGTCAAGTGGACATATGTACGCTCCTCTGTTTACATTCCCGTCGGGGCGCGTTAACAGTGGTGCTGCCCTTACGGGTGCTGGTTCCACGCCGGTTGCGTGTCTCGGCTTCCTATGGCGCAGAACCAGTGTCTGGAGAGCGAGAGTGTCGCGTTGGCCGCTGCTCCAGAAAATTTCGTAGATCGTCCGATCTCGTCCTGGGGCTGATTCCTTGAAGCTGGACACCATTTCACCCTTTTCAGTGGCCACTGAAAGTTTCCAACAGCGGCACACAGAGAAAGGTGGATGGGCTACGAACAATTAACAAATTAATGTCGATTCGCAAGGGTTCCTTCGGCTTCACTCACCAAAATATCAATGCTAACACTGTAGGGAATCTTTTCCTGGCTTTCACTGATTTTAATCTCTTGTATTTTACGTGGATTGCAAAATTTTATACGAGGTGCGAATCAAGATCAACTTTAGGTAGCGAGCAGAGAACGAAAAAGGAAATCAGCTGGTTGTCAATTAAATACCATGCCTTTAGACTTTACCCCTTGTTATTTGGTCATGATCCGTCAAAATTTTGTTAAAGCGACCCTGCGATCCTCACCTCACGTGCGAGTTCAAACGAGATCAAAACCCTTTTGCGTTAACTTTTTCAGCACTTGTTATATGCGAAATGTATGCACCGGTAAAACAACGAAGCGACGACCGAAAAACCAACAATTATGCAAAGAGAGAAGGTTCGAGATGTACTTTGATTTCGAGCTCGAATTCCAGAGAGCTCTTAATGCAGCAACTCACGCGACCAATAAGGAGACGTAGAGAAACTAACGGACCACGCTTATAACTCTATGCAGCCAGTCTGGACAGTGCGTTGCACAGGCACGGTGAAAGAGAAAACGAATAGCGGGCTGCTAGAACTGCTACGGTAGGCCACAACGACCTTTGGTTCGCTACTTTTCCACAAATGTCACGTTAAACCTTCAAAATTGGTTTGATTGAATGGTTTAAACACTTTTAACGCACTATACATAAGTCCACGGCGATCAAGTCGGGGTCACCAAAATGTTGGAAGCTGATCTGACTAGAGTTGCCGAAAAGGCTCGGCACATTTGCAAATAATTGATTCCGTTGAGTAACAAGAGATTTGAGGTCGTGGCCGTGAACTACGATCCGATTTTTTCGACAAATAATTTGGACTGCTGCGAACAGGGCGACGCAAATGCAATAAGTAATGTGCAATAGGTACAGTGTGTGGGTACGGGTATGCGCTGAGAGAGCGATTTACAGTATAAGAGATGTGAATTAAATTTCTTAAGAACTATTAACATCTTCTGCTCCGAACACTCATAAAAAAGAGCTTCTCATTGGACGCGGTAGGCGTAAGTATATCGAAGAACACACTTAGGTCCAAAGAAGATGAAAGAGCCAATTCCATACTGTACAATACCACGAGGTTTCGCAGCGATATGAAGAGATGGGAAATAGGACTTCTCTGGCGGGATGACAATGTGGAACTTCCATCTACCAGAAATATGGCCATGCGACGACTTCGGTGCCTAGAATCCCGTATGACACGCGACAATGAGCTACGAGAGTTTGTAAACAAACAAATCCAGAGGTACGAAGACATTGGCTACAACCGGAAACTTAAAACCGATGGAAAGCGCTCCTGGTATTTGCCCGTATTTTTAATCAAAAACCCAAACAAAGGCAAATTTAGACTCGTGTGGGACGCAGCAGCCAAAGTGGAAGGCACTGCTCTTAACTCAATGCTATTTAAAGGCCCTGATAAACTGCCGTCGCTCGTAGGAGTAATATCGCGTTTTCGAGAGAAGTTCATCGGCATCTGCGGAGATATCCTAGAAATGTTTCACCTGGTTATGATACGCTCGGAGGACCAAAGCTCACAGCAATTTCTTTGGAGATACGGCGACAACAGTCGAGAACCGGATAGGTACGTAATGAGCGTAATGACCTTTGGTGCTTCTTGTTCCCCAGCGACCCACATGAGAGACAGAAACGCAAAAAGATTCATGAAGCAGCAACAAGAGGCAGTAGAGGCCATATTGCGCAACCCCTTCGTAGACGATTAGTTTCAAAGTTGCGACTCCGAAGACGAAATGGTCCGCTTAGCGCTGGAGGTGCGAAAAATACACAAGGAAGGAGGCTTCGAGATGAGAGGTTGGATATCCAACTGAAAAACGCGCCATAGATATGACGGATTCGACAAGACGGGAACGCGTGCTTGGGATGTGGTGGGATCCAAGAACTGACTACTTCACCTTCGTCAATAAGTTTCAGGATGACATAAACGACGAAAAAAAAACGATGACGAAACGGCTAATTTTACGCATAGTTCATGACCATATTCGATACTCTAGGAATTCGACTCCGAAGACGAAATGGTCCGCTTAGCGCTGGAGGTGCGAAAAATACACAAGGAAGGAGGCTTCGAGATGAGAGGTTGGATATCCAACTGAAAAACTCGCCATAGATATGACGAATTCGACAAGACGGGAACGCGTGCTTGGGATGTGGTGGGATCCAAGAACTGACTACTTCACCTTCGTCAATAAGTTTCAGGATGACATAAACGACGAAAAAAAAACGATGACGAAACGGCTAATTTTACGCATAGTTCATGACCATATTCGATACTCTAGGACTACTATGTTTCTATATAATACAGGCAAAGATTATAATGCAGGATGTGTGGAGGTCTGCCGTAGGCTGGGACGAAACAGTCGGAGAGAACGAACGCCAACGCTGGTCGTTATGGACACGGCAACTTCAAAACATCGAAGAATTAAGGGTCACACGCTTTCTTGGTTCTAACATTTAATTGCACATCTTCACAGACGCATGCATAAACGCCTTTGCAGCCGTCGCTTACCTGAGGATCGAAAACCAAGGAGACGTCAGGTGCACATTACTCGCTTCCAAAACAAGATTGTCATCATTGAAACCGATCTCTATTCCCAGGATGGAACTTATGGCAGCGATCATAGGCTTAAGACTAGCGAAGCTCATAACTCAGGAGCTTTCGGTTGACGTCGAGCCACGTATTTTCTGGACCGATTCGAAGAACGTGCTGGATTAGATATGTTCAGATGCCCGAAAGTAACATCAGCTCGCGGCGCTACGAATACGGGAGATTCTGAAAAACTTTGATATATCAGAATGGAGATGTGATTCCGCTCTGAACGTAGCAGACGACGCACTATGGTCCCAGCGACCACTTTTTTTAGAAAAAAAACCATTGTTCAAAAGTTAAAACGAGAAGGAACGTGAGTCGCTTCTAGTCGCGACTCTACTTTTAAACCCGTACTCAACATGTGTGTAAATTAATGAGCTTATGATTGAAATTTAAATAGAAATTTTAAAATTTTACATTTTTTTGCTACATCTGTTAACTACTTCTACATCTAAAATGTAGATAATACATCAAGAACAAATATTCTACATCTACCATTTAGACTCTACATCTCCTCCGCGATGCGGAGCTTGCTCACTGCACAGGGCAGAGTGTGTGCGAGCGAGAAAGAGAATGAATGGGGGAAGCAACTGAAAATTAATTTCTTCATTCTGGCTACAATAATAATCCGATCTGTACCATTTAGCAATCTGGTAGATACGGTTATTTTCTACAATACTGCGTTTTTAGTTTTATCGTATCTTTACAATTGTAGATGCCACCGATTTTCGTCCTTCGTGAAGGCGGAGGGGGGCGTGGGAAAATTTGGAAAGAAACTTGATTCAGTGTGATATCACATGAGTCTGTAAAAAAAATTTCGTTGCTCTAGCTTTTATAGTCTCTGAGATCTAGGCGCTCATGAGGACGGACAGACGGACGGACAGACAGACATGGCTCTATCGACTCGGCTATTGATGCTGATCAAGAATATATATACTTTATGGGGTCGGAAAATTTTCCTTCTCTGCGTTACACACATCTTCTTTTACCTCTTTTAGAGTACGGGTATAAAAAACCGTTTCTCTCTATTCCCTATTTGTAGTCTGTACCTTGTGGCCATGCGGCCGATTACACAGTGCCCCGTTATAACTCCCGTCAGTGTTTGCACCCGACTGTTCCTGAAGCTTAATAGCTTCTTGGTGCGTCTAGGGTCATAGTGGGGCCAAAGCGAGCGAGAGATCTCACAGTGTGGTGTTCCACCTCATGTCCGATCTCGTTCTTGCTCGGCCCAACATCTGCAATGTCCCGAAGTGGCCTTCGTAGGTCGCTGACTGCGTCCGATATTCGGATAATCGCAGCAGGCAGGTCGCAACAAGTCAGTCAGTAGAAACCAGATTGAGCCGAGTCGAGAAAAAAAATGTATCTTTGCCAGTCTTGCAAGTCCTTATATTGAATAAACACTCACCTAAATAATATCGCACATATATGCGGAATACATCAGCAAACATGCAGTCTCCGACAAACAGGTGTTTTTGACGCGGCGACTGAATAAGTAGCTCCCAACTACCTAACCAAATCCCAACTCACACATAATCGTACACGCATTTAGCAGAAGGAATTTAAAATTTTCGACCATTAATCTCAACCGCAAGATTTGTAAAAGGCACTCAGGAAAATACATGTTATTCAGTGTTTTATGTTCGTTTTCCTCCGGACTACTAGTCCAACTAAGTCTGTTTTAGCCTTTTCACACTGGCGAACATCCAAATGGATGTTGATATGTCTGGACGTTGGACGTTGATATGCAATGACTGCACCATCAAGTGGCCCATGCGACACCAAGCCGAAGCCTGTTACTCGCGGAACCCAGACTAGAAACGCAGCCCCTCCTCCCGACCTACCGACCGGGGGCTCTGCCGCATGACGCGTGTTACCGAACCGATCGCGAACATGCAGGAAAGATAGTGGTTAGACTAATATTCGAGGAAAATTAGAGCTAAACACAACTTAAGAGCTAAACATGCAAAGATAGCTAAGAAATAGTACTAATTACGGGAAAGGTATGTTAATGTTAGTGATTTAAGAAGAGGAAGGGAATTAGTGGTGGATATTATAAGGTAGAGAGAATTATAGTCCGAGCATAAGACCCTAAACGGTTCATGCAAGGAATAATTTGATCTACAAAGTGGAAGGAACAAAGGAGTAAAGTTTCTAGTAGATCTAACAGGAATCGTAAAGTTTATGCGGCTCAACAAGTCAGGGCTATCTATGTCACCCTTGATCAGGTTGTGCATAAAAATCACACCAAGCATTTTTTTACGACTAACTAAGGTTGGAAGGTTTATTTAAAGCAATCTACGAGGGTAAGATGGCAGTCTCACATCTGCATCCCAGTTGAGGCCACGCAGAGCAAAAAGTAAAAAGTTTTTCTGGACTGATTCTATACGGTCCTGGTGTACTTTGTACTGGGGGTACCATACACAAGAGCCGTACTCTAAAATCGGACGAACAAGCGAGATATAGAGAGTCTTCGTTATATAGGGATCGTCAAACTCCTTTGACCACCTTTTTGTAAAACCAAGCACGCCCATGGCCTTATTTACCATGGTGGAAATGTGTTCGGAAAACTTTAACTTGTCCAAGATCATTAACCAGTGTAATTCTCTCAAGAGAACCACCGCAGATGGTGTAAGGAGCCAACATGGGGCTGGATCGATGAAATGTCATAACTTTGCATTTCGAGGCATTTAGGTGTAACATATTTGCACAACACCATGACTGAAAGTTATTGAGATCGGATTGCAAGCAAGAGTGAAATGAAATGTCCTTGTACTGGACACAGAGTTTAACATCATCCGCATACATGAGTACTCGAGAATTTGTTAATACTGAAGGCAGGTCATTAATAAAGAGTGTGAAAAGTATGGGGCCTAGATGGCTGCCCTGTGGTACTCCAGAAGTAACCTTAACAGGTGAAGAGAAGGAGTTTTGAAGCGGACTCGTTGAGACCTAGAACAAAGGTAGCTAGAAATTCATCTCAAAAGATTAGGCGGAAACCCTAACAGGTCACGTTTTTGTGCTTCACGGGAGTGGTTCACAGATTCGAATGCTTTACTGAAATCAGTGTAGATAAAATCCGTCTGAAAGTTACGTTGGAAGCCTTTAATGATAAAAGAGGTAAACTCTAATAAATTTGTTGTTTTCGCCTTATAAGTCCGTGCTGAGATGGAGATATAAGTGATATTCAGAGATGTTGCAAGTGCGGAGTTAAAATTTTTTCAAAGATTTTAGGAATAGCGGATAACTTAGTGTTTGTAGTGGGGTGGATGAAGAAGGTTCCCAAAGAAAAGTAGTCGGGGCGTCAATTAAATATGCGTTTATTCGTAGTTTGTAGTTGTGGTAGGAATACCGCGGGGGGTGATACGCGTGTAATTGATCGTAGGTGTCGAGAGAGACTGTTCGATCGTGACTGCCCAGCGCGAGAGCGAAGGGCAAGAGTGCGAGCGTGCTAACAGTCCGCTGTTAGCACGCCGGTCAACCGACTGTTAACTCTGCCCTGTTAACAGCGCTGCTACCCTGAACATTCTCCCCCCCTTGCAGGATTGCAATAAAGGTTGGGATCAGTAGCGAGTCCGGGTGGACGAAGGCGGTCCCCGAAACGGGATGAAGGAGCTGTAGACGGCGCTGGAGGTGGTCCGGGTGGACGTCGAGAAGAGTGTGGTTGTCCCACATTGTCCATGTGCAGCAATGTGTGGTGGTTCCGGTTACACACCTTACACCGATCACCGCTTCGGCAATCCTGGCCGGAGTGCTGGTGAGCCAGGCAATTGATGCAGTAGCTGAAGTGGAGGGCAGCTTGGAGCCTCCTTTCGGAATCCATGCGGAGAAAGCGGCGGCACTTCCGTAGAGGATGCATTTCAGAGCAGACTCGGCATTGGTAGGACTTAGTGCCTAGTGAACGTCTTCTCTCCACGGTGCGATGAAAACTGGATCGAAACGCCATGTCTGGATGTGGAAGGCTAGGGCGAAATGACAATGTCGAATAAGCATTAGAAGTGAGCTTGGTCACAGTTGGGAGATTGGAAGCTACTCTGGAAATTCTACTCGAAAAGGATGCAACTTGATGGCTCGCCGTATTGGACACGGGACCAGTGAGCACCCAACCGAAGATGGTTTCTTGACCGAGGAGAGAGCCACATATGTTGGTTTGTAAGCCGATTAACATCACGGATGGAAGAATATCGGCTCCAATCAGGACATCGATTGGTGAGTTCTCGAAAAACTTAGGATCCGCCAATGTAAGGCTTGGCAAGTCTTTCAATACACTTTTCGAGATTGGATGCAACGGAAGATTCTTTGCCAATTCCGGAATAACGTAGGCTGCGGCGTTTAATTGTACACCTGGTTTAGTCGGACAGCGAATGGAAAACTGACAGCGCTTATCGGACTGAGCGGATACTGTCTCATTGAGGCTCGACACCTGTGTCTGGATACGTCGGAATGGGAATTGAATCGTGTTGAAAAGGCGTTCCGTGATGAACGTTGCCTCGGAGCCCGAGTCAATCAGAGCGCGGGCGCGGAAATGTGTCCCCAGGTGACAAATACTAATAATTGCCGTGCCTAGAAGGACAGAACTTGTGCCAGAGGCAAAGTACGTCTGAACATTATTCGTAGGTTCGGAAGAACTTGAATTTTGTGCGGAAGGTACTTGTCGGCGTACGTCTGGCCAAGCTGTGGAATTGGATACAGATGTGGAATTGAAATCGCTGGACACTGGATTGTCACGATGGAGAAGCGTGTGGTGCCGGCCCCCACAAATGATACAATTGTGAGTGCTTTGGCAGTCTCGAAGTTGATGGCCTTTTGCGCAGCAGTTAAAACAAATCTGCTTTTGCTTAATGTAGCTGGAACGAGCATCAAGGGTCATGTGCAGGAAGCGAGGACATAGTCGGATGGGATGATTCTCTTCGGAACAGAGATCACACGTGCTCTTGCTTGGATTGACGTCGTTTCGGAACGAGTGGGACGTCCTTGGAACAGGATTGCCTGGGAAACGGACCGGATTGGCCTGGCTTCTGGAGGGTTGCGGATTCTGATTACCTTTGGACGATGATGGGCTCGGACTGACTTTGGAAGTGGAAGAGTCGCGCACCATGGCCTCTAGCGTCAAATAGCGCTGAGTGAGGAAGGCGTCGATTTCCGTCCATGGAGGCACCTCCTTTTTGTCTGTGACGGACGCTTCCCACAAAGACCGGGTCAACTTCGGCAACTTGGAGGCACAAATTGTAACGAGGAGACTATCCCAGTTGTCGGTGCAGACCTTGGAGTGAGCCAGGGCAGTGAGGACCCCTTGCATCGTTCTTTGAAGCTCTTTCAAAGCTCGACTGGTCTCGGACTCGACGCGAGGCAAAAAGAGCAAAATATTTATCTGGTTGGCCTCGGCGGACCTCGGACAGAGAGGCGGATGGGGCGGCGGTGATGCGCTCTGTCAGGTGTGACAGTCGGCCAATGGCGGCGACCAATCTGGTCCGAGCGCGAGAGGTGGCGGACTGAGCCATTGCAGTGCAGTGGCGAGAGCTGATGGGGCTACTGACGAAGGAGCCGGACGGATCCTGTTTGGTCACAGTCGGAACCTTAAGGGTGACGGGAGACGGAAATAAAACCGATTTGGTCCTTGCCGGGCTACTACTGGCTGCTCGCGGAGTGAGAGGTGCCTTGACCTTGTGTGTCGGAGTAGTTCCGGAGGCGGAAGAGGTGCGTAAGCGGCTGGAAGAGGTGACAGGCAAAAGCTTCTTGCCGTCCGGAGGGCCTGTTGGCATATTACGGACTCAACACGCAACGACGAAAATCGGTCTTGGAAGTCTGTGAGGGACAGAGTAGACTTGTCTCGGAAAACCGTCAGGCAACAAAGCTTCGTTCGGAACGATAACCCAAACACGGATTGGCAGACAAAAAAAGGCCTCGAGCTAGCGGAGAAACAATAATTGGATCGACTCGGATTGTTTGAAAAATCACAAACACTGAGTGATCGTATATTGGGCCGAGCTGAGGAGAGGAACGGTCACACTGGTTGTGGCAATATTTTGTAAATATTGTTAGTGCGCTGCTCCTCCGGTTACCTCCTTGACGCAATCGAGCGCAGAACCGGGTTATTGGCGGATGGAAGGCGGACGGAAGTGACACGGACACCGCACAAATAAACAATGATTTTTTATCAAAATTTATTCTTTTTTGCTTGTGGAAAAAAATTCGGAAATTGTCGGACTCGGATTTATGAATGTAACCATTGATCTACCTGTTCAATTAATTAATTTATTTATTTGCCCTCGTCGGATGGACGCAAGGAAATGATGCCGATAGTTTTTTTTGGATGGGGCCACCACTAATGCACGGAACAAAAACAACCACGAAAGCCCGAAACACAGTTTGCACTTTTGGCGGTTTAAATTGCCAAATAATTACTAAGAATGCGCCGTGCCCTGGTCGCGAGTACTTTATTTGGCAACTGGAGGATGTTGGAAGTGGTGCAGCGGCAGGGAAAAGTGGCTAGAGGGCATGAATTGCACTTAATCGCGGATTTTATTTAAAATAGGGCACTTGCGCGGAATGGTGTAATGCGGTATTTTAATCCGGTGTGTGGTATTTTGTATGCACATATATATATGTATAGTTGGGAGCCAACTATGGAAATAAATTTTGTTGTGTGGGCTTGATGTATGCACCTATGTATATATGTATATATAGTTGGGAGCCAACTATGGAAATACATGTATAACTATTTAATTAATTGGATTATTTATTATGGCTGGAACGTGTACATATATGTGTATGCCTGTGTATTTATGTTGGTTTTCTTGCACTCGGAATGTGCGGAGGAATGTGCATATGTGTATGTGTGTGTATGTATGTTGTTCTTGCACTCGGAATGTGCGGAGGAATGTGCATATGTGAATGTATGTATATTGTTGTGGGTGTATGTACGCAAGCCGCTCTCATGGCCTGGATTGTGCGTACGTATGTACATATGCTCGGAATGCTTTTGTTAATAAACTTTCTTTAATTTGTCCGCGAGTAATGGACAGACACAAGGAACTGAAGATCTACCCTAGCACTGGTAGTTGGAGGTGCAGGAACGGAGAACGGCCGGAATCGCCGATAATATGGCGGTGTCGAAATAGGAGGGACCACAGACACTGGATAGCACTGTATGAAGATATATGTATATAAGGATATATATACATATATATCTCGTGACTGTATATAAGGATATATATACGTATATCACGAAACTCGGACAGAGGAATTTCGGAACACAACCGCGAATGGAGGCGATTTGTGGCAAAAAATTCGTACTTATCTTCGGAACGTAATCCACCAATGCTTGCTGATTGGACTCCTCCTTATAGGGAAGGCGAAGATCCGGCTCGAAGGACCAATGTTTGTAGTGGGGTGGATGAAGAAGGTTCCCAAAGAAAAGTAGTCGGGGCGTCAATTAAATATGCGTTTATTCGTAGTTTGTAGTTGTGGTAGGAATACCGCGGGGGGTGATACGCGTGTAATTGATCGTAGGTGTCGAGAGAGACTGTTCGATCGTGACTGCCCAGCGCGAGAGCGAAGGGCAAGAGTGCGAGCGTGCTAACAGTCCGCTGTTAGCACGCCGGTCAACCGACTGTTAACTCTGCCCTGTTAACAGCGCTGCTGCCCTGAACACTTAGATATACCTCTATATTTATTAGCATCAGACTTGCTACCTTTCTTATGGAGAGGAATAATAAAAGATTCCTTCCAGATCGGGGGGAAGCATGAAGAATTAATGGATAGGGTGAATAGTTTAAGCAGGGGTCCACACAGAGCGTCGGCACAGTACCTGAGTACACAGCCGGGAACTCCGTCAGGACCTGGTGAAAACACCGGCTTAACTAGTCGAAGATCATGAAGCAGTGAACTTTCATTTAACAAGGGGCTGAAAATGCCATTCGACCTTGGTAAACTGTATGGATACGGCTGACCAGAGTAGCTGTCAGGGGAATAGGTTGTTTGGAAAAATTGGGCAGAAAGATCGGCGATTGCCTGATCATTGTTTGCCGTCATATTTAGAAATAATAGAAATATAACTGGGAAATTTCCGGAACGGCAAAACCATACGGACCATCCCCGAAATAGATGTGGGAATAGGCTATAGGGAACATTCGAGATTGATGGAGGAATAACTGCGAAATTTTCGGATTGGCAAAACGTTACGGACCATTCCCGAAATGGATGGTCGCCTGTAAGAAAAGGCTATTATGTAAAAGTCTTGTCGTGTTCTAGTTTCGCTATAATTAAGAAGTTGTAAATATAAAATTAAAGCCTATTAATTTATTTATATTAGTAACAGTTAAACTGATTCATTCAGGCAGGCTCCGGTTTTCAGTTTTCAGTAAAAAGTATGACTTTTCATTTCGAGGCGCTCTGCAATCCACTTTTGTGAATTCGTTTACACTTTGTACTGTTAACCGCGAAATTTACTGCTGTTATACCCACGCGTTAATGCCAACTCATACAGAAAGGCCTCTGTTATGTTTAACAGGGATTTGTCGATGGCGAAATCGGGCTGCCACAACTGTTCACAGCAATTCACTTTTTTGTTTCTGCCCTGACCAATTTTGCAGATCCAATTTTGAGGTTGGTTTAAACAAAAATTATTTATAAAAAGGGCACAAGCTCAATTCCCCAGTTAATACTGTCAAATTCATGTCAATGCATCAATAAGTCATATATTTTTTCCTTTTGCAATTAATATTTGTTTAGTTGTATAAAAGACGTTTACTTTTGATTTTGGCGAGGAATTTGTTGCCGTTTTCAAAACGTAAAAGTCATGCATTTCACGTGTGCGGAAGCGCCTAACTTTTCGTTTTGAAAAGTTAATCACATTTTTTTGGTGAAAGTGAATACCTGAGCCTGCCTGATAAACTTTTATTTTTCAGTTAGGTTGGTACTAGAGCCCTGCATGAACGGGCAAATGAATCGATTCGCAGTGATTCGGGATTCGCTTTGTCCGATCCAATTGAATCAGCGATTCGGCTTTCTCAGTGATTCGAATCATACGCCCAAAATGGACCGAACGGATCATGATTCATAATTTTTACTGTCTGATCCGAACAGTTCAGTTTTTTCTCTCTTTTACTCTCCACTTGCCCTCTGGGTGGAAATCTGTAGTTGTGTGTGTGCCTTTCTATACATACTGTACATGTGCACGCAAACAAAGGAAGATTCTTTGTAGTATGTTTTGAATCAGTTTTTGAATCATGCGAAGAATCTTGCTGATATTTATTCGCAGTGCTCTGATCCTGTTTTTTAGTGATTCGGGTGATTCGAATCTGACTGAAGGGATGATTCGTAATGATCAAACGCATTAAAGGGGCATACTGTGATTTTTTGAATCATGTGGATTCGTGCAGGGCTCTAGTTGGTAGCGCCGTCTAGCGCACCGTCATGCTGACTTCAGCAGGCCTCAGCTGGTACCGTTTACAGGAGTAGAGCTTAACGACTGAACAGCAAAATAACATCAGCGGCAGAACTGCAGAATCGCAGCAGCACAATTAACAGTGTTGACCTACTGAGCATTTTCAGTAGCGTTTTTTTGCGAGATTATTAAAGAGACGATAATTGTTCAGTATATATATTCACAGTTTATTGTAGTGTAGTATATAAGGCGATAAAGAGTCGAAGGAAGAGTTAGCAGTGCAAACAACGAACAATAATAAGGATTTACTCTACTGCTGCACCACTGTCTAGAATCTATGTATTTAAGTCCACTATTTGGCTGCGTAACCAAACAAACATCATAACGAGATTAACAGCAAATCAACTATTTATAAGCAGAACAGTAGAGTATCAGAAAAGATGAAGGGGAACAGTCAGTCGTAAAAGGAGAATCGACGCAGTGAATCGAAATCTCAACATTATCAGCAGAAATCGGTCGATATCTAACCTTGCCGTTTAAATTGATTGTTCTGATAGCCTTTTTACACTGCCGCATCATTGGCGAAGGTGCGGAAAAATGATGCGAGGCGTTTACACCAAATCCGCATCATTTTTCGCAGCATTTGTCAGCTGTTCGTCCTACAAATGTAAACAAACTCGGTGAGCAAGAAGAAGAGAGCAAAAGCATTTTTATTGAAATTCCCAAAAAAATGAGCGATTTATTATTAAATGTGGAAAATGGTGCATTTGGGAGTTTCACTACGAGATCGAGAACCCCGTCGATACCCTGAATAATTTCAGTATTTTGTAAAAATACTAGACAGAATACGGCAACACTAGACAATGATGCGCCGCATGATTAAAGATGCGGCCGCATGATTGTCTTCTTCTATCCACAGGGCTCTTATGGGCATAATTGTCGCATGTTCCATTTAACGGAAAAATCCAATGATGCGCCTCAGTGTAATCAGGCTATTATACGTTGTCAGAAAAACCATAGCGGGACTACCCCCAAGTATATATCGATATACCGATATCATACGTTAGTCTTGCGATCAGTCTCGTCTCTCTTCTCTGACCCTCTGAACAAAATAAACAAACTGATGGACGCACCAGAATGATACACGATTTAATATTATCTTGCTTAACCCAAACGAAAAAAGGGTTGGGTATACAGACTTTTATGGTAATTATAAAGCGCGCATCTACTTACATGTACATGTAATATTGGACTAAGTACATACAAAAATACAATATATATGTACAATTACATTAATATGCGCATAATTAACACGAACTTATTATGTTTTAGGATAACAATGCAATTGAACACTTTATACATCCTTGCGAAAAAGAACTATTTCTAGAAATTTTAAACATTATTAATGTTCTTCACGAAATCGTTAAGTTCACACTTTTATTGAGATTAAATGAAGATGAACGATGTAAAAATTTTATAATAAATGAAAATCAAAACGTCAAAGGTAAGTTTAAATAATCTTTGAAATGATATTTAACTTGTAATAATGTATAATTTTGTTTTAGAACTCCCACATGGTTTTTACTTGATAAATTTTGCCAAAGGCATCGAGGCAGCGCTTGACGAATATTATGATGAAATCATACCGCTTGAAACAATTTTCTCAAAGAATAAGCCTTATTCGCTTGCAGTTGTTCATGATGCTTTACACGCAAAACTTCCAATTTTACTTTTTTGCGAAAACTTATTTGCGAAATACGAACGCAAAAACTACATGGATGTATAATGCTCCATAGTCTGCAACAACATTCCGAGCATGGAGATTTTCAACTGGAAAGAATTACCAAAATGCAAGTAATTTAAAATCGATAAAGGGTTATTAATATATCCATGTAATTGTTTTATAGAGTCATAAAGCCAGTCAAATTTGAATTTTTCTCAAGTCTGGCTCACTGGCTTATTTTTGGGGTGATCGATGATGTCTATTCAGAGTTTTTTATTAAATTCTCTCCACTCGATGATTCGTCCCTGAATAGTACATTCTCCAAATCATCGGTTAATAATACCCGACTGGTAAGATTCTAAAAAAAATTAGACCTTCAATTTAAAATAAATGTGCTTATCTTTAGAATGCAGTTGGAAACTTTGAGGACTACATATGGCAATATGAAATCAATATGTGTCAAATGCCAGGATTTTTGTCTGCTATCGTGGCTGAGAAAGTTCTATTCGTAGGACAAACCGTTCTTGTTTTTAAAATGGGACGTAGCTTTCAAAGAAACAATAAGAACGACCAATGGGCACATAAACTTTCTGATAGTTCGCGCGATGATATTTATGAGCTGTGGAATGGCAAAGAATCTGTATTCCTTGGAATGGTAGAGGATCTGAACATCGATGAACAAATTGATGTTTTTCATATCGAAAGCGTTATAAACGACATAAAGAAATACGTTAGCATGCGTTTGTCAGAGATAGCCCTAAACGAGGTTGATTTAGAACGCCAGATGGGATTAATAAAGGACTTCTATTTGTTAGGGCGCGGAGAGTTTTACTTGGAGTTTTTATCTCAACTTGCGCGCGCTTCTGATGTCTATTGTGATTCCAGCTCAAAAAATTACACGAGATCTTTTGAGGTTCGTTAAAACTAAAACTAAATACATAAATAGTTGTGCATACATTTATATTACTATGTGTCTCCTGATTGCAGCTTGCTGCAACTGTCATGGGCATTACGGATGATTTGGAGAATTTCTCACTAACTGTTCATAAAACTATCGAGGAGTCGGACGAAAACTGCGAATTTCGAATCCTGGAAAATCTTCATTTGAAATATATATATGAATGGCCATTGAATCTTTTGTTTTCGCCGAAGGCAATTGAGCGATATAACCAGATATTTCGATTTTTATTGATAATAAGAAAACTTCAGTACGACCTGCAACAAGTTTGGACAACACAGACATTGGCAGCAAAATCTAAATCTGGACCCACAAACATGAGAATGATGAATCTCCTCAATCAACTCATGTTCTTTTTGAATAATATGCAGTATTACATTCAAGTGGATGTACTCGAAAGTGAGTTTACCAAACAAAATGCTTGATGACATGTATCATTCCATATTGACATCTTTATTACATATATATAGGTCAGTTCAGTGTTCTGATAAATGCCATTAGGAACAAGGCCGATTTTGAAGAAATACAAAGGAAACATACATTATTTCTAGCGAATGTCCTTTCCCAATGTTTTCTGCTTTCTGGCTCAAAGGATTCACAAATGAATTCTACAGGAACAACATACCAATCTCAAAACCCCATTTATGGCAATATTCTTGAACTATTTTATATATGTGAAAAATGTAGCTGTATCAGCGCGAAGCCAAACACATCAGATGGATTCTTAAAGGAGCTCGTAAATCTCGAGGAAAGGTCAGACCCTTGCCAATTAATTTATAAATAATTTAATTAAAACGTAATTTTGTTCAAAAGGCTTATTTCAATTGAATTTCTGAGAATGAAGCATTTTGAATCATATAAAGTTTATTCTGGATAAGAATTTGGCGACGAATAGATGTCCGTCTGTCTGTCTGTTTGTTTTTTTACACCTATTAAATACTTATTGTTCATGTATCCTGTATCATGTATACATGTATCATGTATCCTGTGGAACGGAAATAAACCTTATCACTCGTGGTGGTTTTCGATGATTCCAATTTTCATTTAACAGGACAGTATGGCTACGTTCAACATAATCATAGTTGTTTTTTATGTAAAACATTTTGTATGTAGAATCTACATTTTAGATGTGGAATCGACATTGTAGATGTAACAGAAAATGTAAAATATTTTAAAATTCTACATAAATCATAAGCTCTCAAACTTATGTTCTGACTGAGCAGGGGTATAAAAGTAGAGCCACGCCCGCGACTCGCCCGTTCCTTTTCGTTTAGTCTGTACAAAGCGTGTGTTTTTTTTCTCTACAATTCACTAATACTAATAATATTATTGCTTTATATTTTTAGGTTTGGCGTCCAAATTGCGAGCCTTGTTCAATTACTGATGAACATTAAAACAGCATCTTGTTTGGGACCGCTTTCTCAGCTTTTATTACGATTGGATTTTAATCATTGGTTTAGTTCCACTCATAACATTTCCTAAGCTAAACATTGAAATATGTACTATATATAAGTGTCTAAAGCTGTAAACGTTTTATATCGTCTATACGAAAATCGATTCTGAAAATATATAAAAATTGTTTGTTATGTATTAGACACACAATAATTGCAAAATTTACCTCAGGGCTAAAATAGCACGGACTTCATTTGGAGTTAAATGCCATGACGGAATTTCTTTATTATTGTCAGGACTCCAAAATTCAGAGAGCTCCGAAACCTTGTCCAGATTTAAGACAGTGGCGATTTGAGAAATTCGCGTCATCTTGTCTCGCACAGACCATGATGTCGCTCCTGTCAAATAAACCCCCAAGGCACGAACTTCCTGGTCGAGAACGAGGCCACCAAGCTTTTAATTGAAAGAAAAGTTTGAATAGAGGCCCGAATTTGACAAAACTAGTATACAAAAAATTACCCTGTTAAAACTGCATTTTAAAATAGCCCTCTCCAATTGAATTGTGACTTCCGTTGCCAATATGCTAACAAGCGCATCGTAATTGCGTGGACTCAATGTCATTTTAAAAGAATTTAGGAGTCCATCCAGATGGACGATAAAAAACTGGACAAAAGTTTCTTCAGCTTCATAAATGGCAAGTTCCTCCTGAAAATAAGGAATCAAATTAAGCATAGTTTTTTTATTTGGGTATGTGCTTTGTTCACCACTTTTTCAAACTTGCCTCTGTTAGGTTGTGGCTATAGCTTAAAAATTTGTTTATCCAAGGATTTATTCGTGGCTTTATTGCGCTGGATCTAAGTTGCTGCATTCCAAAATCCACAGTGGACTTTAAAGCGTCTCGAACAGTCTTAAGTTCTGTCAAGCAGCTATCAAGCAATTGTCGCTCAACCGAGGTCGTGCACGGAAAAGTTCCAGCGATTTCCTGTTCCATGGTCTGGCACAGAGTTTCGATATATTCAGTCGACATGTCAGCATTGTTCAGATGGACTAGAAAATTAGTTCGGCTTCGATCAGCATCACTCGAATGCAGTTTCCCTTGCTGCAACGTGGTTTGTATTGCGTTATATGCTTGAGCCAGGTCGATATATCCAGAGGGATAACCATTTTTCAAAGGAGTTTTGAGCGCAGCTATAAAATCACCATCTAGACAGGCAGCTACGATATTAATAACAGCACATGTTCCGTTTATTGATTGCGTTGTCAAAGCACGACGAATGGATTTCCGAAGTATGAAAAAAACATCATCTACTATTGATGAACATTGCTGCCCCGCTTCATATTTGTCAAGGCCGATGGCTTTAAGAACGCTTTCCTCCATGAAATATCTACAAAATCATTTAGAAAGTATGTTTACATTTTTTAGTAAAAACAAAGAAACATTTAGGCTTAGTCTACCTCTCAAAAAGCAAATAGGTGCTCAAAATTTCTTGCATTTGTCGACGAAGGTCCGAATTCTTTACAATCCTTTCATATCGGTTTATAATATTGATCTGGTCTTCTTTTTCGTGGTCATGTGTCAACATACATCTAAAATGAAGGTTGTTAAGTATAAGCTAGAATTGGAATTGAAGCATTTCTTACTTGCATTCGGCGACGCATAAAACGAAAGTACAACTCTACTCGCGAATGCATGACCGTTATTTCAGCTATTATAGCATCAATTTCTTTCGGGTTTAGTTTGTCTATTGATCCATCTGAGGGCTTACGATAATGACCCAAAGAAGGTATACTGTTGCTGCCGGTAGCTCCATTGCCTGACCTTTGGGCGCATTCATACACTTGTTTACTGCGATACACAATTTGTCTATTCTTGTTAAATTCTAACAATAAATTCTTTGACTCGGCATCACATTCATCTTGCAAAATGGCAATCATATCAATTAGAGACGCGGATCTAGTGGTACAGATAATTACAAATAAGACGCAGCTACGATATTAAATCGAATTGATACATACGCCTGTCCATAAAATGCTTCAACAATAGGCTGATTGACTTCCACTACGCGTGCAAAGTTCTCTAAAATCGAAGTCAATCGATCGGCATATGCTAGTTGCAAGCGACATTCAGCTTTGGCTATATCTTGTACATTTCTTAGTTCTTTTTGGGCTTTATCCGATAGCTTCTGACAAATGTAAGCGGAAAATTTTTCTATACCGATTCGATGGTAGCCAACTAATGGAAAGATTTTGAAAAATCTTTCCACCGAAGCCAAATCATTGCTTTTAACAGCATCATCAAAACGTCTAGATATAAGCCCTCGAATTTTGTCAGTCGCATCCTCAAGTGTTTGAACCGCGTCGCTGACTGATGTTATCGAGACATCATCAGCAGTTCGATGCAATAATTCCTGATCCATAGCCAGAAACCGTGCAACGTGGGCGGCCCCTTTTTCGAAATCTTCCTCGCTTACAGCTTTTACTACGCCCTGGCTACATAGTTGTAAATCAATTAAATCGTGTACACGCTGTTGACATTCAGAAGCACGACAGCGGGCCAAATCTAACCGACGTACTTTAGCACTTACAGATTCAGCCAATTGTGCTGTATTTACAATTTGCATGTTTAACTTTGTAGAATCACAGTCTACGGTTTGCAGTAAAACCATCGCTCTTCCGATTCCACCCATTTTGGCTTCAATCTGACATTGTTTAACCAGCAATAACTCGAGTTTGATATTGACTTTTTCCTAAGCAATGAAAGTATGAATTCATTTATTTTAATAGCTCTGATATCAATAACTCTCACACCTCTTGTTCAGCAATACGTAGTAGACCCCGATCAAAGATTTCACTTGCGCTAATGTCAAATAGCATTTTGAACATCTATCAATTATGCATCAGTATAAAAACTATGCGATTCCAAAATTGTTCTTTTTTTTGTACATACGTGGAAAAAAAATAAGTATTTTGACATTGTATCGATACATCGATATCCCGCTTTCATTCAGTAGATATAATACTGCATTTATTCTGGGTATCGACGGTTATCGATAGCAAACAGCAAAAGCTGTATAGATTGAACAAATCTCTTTAGACCACATTGGCAAATTGTCGAAAAGACCAAACAAATAATGTTATACCCTCTACACACTGAGCCCATCCAGGAGGAACGGTGGGAATTTTTGAAATATGTGAAACTCCGAAACTCCGCCACCATCCACCATCCCCTATCCATGAGTAACAGCTGATGCTCATAGTTGCGTGCGGAAATTTGTTTACGTCTGTAATTAAAATGAATTTTTATAATTTTGCAATGGTTGTAAATGTGATTCAACACCAAACTAATCATGTTGCTGGACATGGATGTTGATAATGTGGACAAGTTTGACGAGGAGGAGATATAAGAATATAAGATATGACTGGTTCTACAAAATCCAATCAATGTTTTAAGTACAAATATATATGATAGGACTTTTTAAAAGCGGTTCGGGAGATTTTGGGAGAAAGATGTAGCCGAAAACTAAGATGCACTTTTTAATAAAAATGTTATATCGCCATAGCATTGTATACTTTGGGCTGTTTTTCTGAATACAGAATAGTCGGAAGGCTATTTTGGGGATTCATGAAACTGATTGTTATTTAATGTAGCAACTTGATTGTTTGCAAACGCTTTCGTTGAAAAACTCACTTATAGCCTCAGCACACTGATGGCCCATTCCCACAGGCGACCAGGAATTAGATATTTATTCCGTGGGAGTGTGGAACATAACTAAAACATGGTTTTTTAATCTGTTAATCATACTTTGCTGATCCATAAGCTATCCTTACTAGGGTTTCCTACAAATCTTATAAACTGGATATCGTCGTATCTGTCGAACCGTACACAGCGCGTTTTGTTTACTAATGTTTTGTCAAATGTCGTTAAAGTAGCATCAGGTGATCATCAAGGATGATTGGTCCGCTGCTGTTTGTGAATGACCCCAAGTTATTCTGCACTCAACTATGTATGCTGTATGCTGATTGGTATGGATGAGTTGAACATTTGGTGTTCGAATAACTTACTTTTTTTGAACCATTCTAACTGCAAAGTTACGACCTTTCACCGCATAGCTCCTCATTTGGTCCTTTATTCTCTAGGTCCTAGAGTCGAGGACGAAATACTCTGGATCGAATTTTAAAATCAAATGACCTAGGAGTCCTCTTCGATTACAAGCTTTGTTTTAACAGCTATATTGCTTTATAGCCTTTCTACACTGGCGCATCATTGTCGATGGTGCGGAAAAATTATGCGAGGCGCTTATACCAAAGCCGCATATTTTTTCGCATCATTTTTCTACAAAAACACAAAAACAAAAAACGATAGAAACAGCTGTTTGCTATCGATACCTGTCGATACCCCATCCAATCCAATGATAGCGGTGAACAAAGCAAGGGGAGTTTCAGCGCTTATCACGCGCTGGTCAAAGGAGTTTGACGATCCGTATGTCTCTAAAACACTGTAGTGGCAGTGCGTGTAGTGGTGCGTCCGATATTGGAGTATTGTTCTTGTGTGTGGAGCCCTCAATACAGAGAGCAACAAATTCTTATTGAATCCGTTCAAAAGCTATTTTTAATCTTTGCCCTTAAAAAGCTGAACTGGGACTCTGGAAGACTCTTACCGTCATACAGATCTAGGCTTAAGCTTCTTGACCTTCCCTCATTACACCATCGTCAAATTTGCAATGAGGTTATGTTTATACATGAGCTTTTTCTAGGAATTGTTGACTTTCAAAAACATTTAGGAAAGATAGATTTCGTAGTTCCATCAAGACCAACCTGTACTTTCCGGCCTATCCGATTACCCTTATGTACGCCCAGCATGAACCGTTCCGTGTTTTATGTAATAATTATAATTTCTCTTACCATATTACTGAACAACAGGAACATGCAGCATTATACAAACCACATTATCATCAACGCAAAATGCGCATAACAACCTGCTTGAGCTGATCTCCCTGTTGTGCTTCATAATGCCCAAGTACCCAAGCCCAAGCATTGAGGAAATTAAATCGTTGTTTGTCAAGGCAGCAAGACCTAGCCAAGTCTGAATTCTCTCTTAATATTTTAATACAAATTATTTACTATCATCTAGATTTATCAAATTTTTAAGACTTTTTATTGTTATTTTTTCCTCTTTTATCTTTATTTAGTTATTTTTATTATTTATATTTTTTATTTTTTGATTCCGCGGTGCTGGATACAAAGCTTTAGTACGAAATATTATGCTAGCCGAATAGTAATGTAAATATTCTGCAACCGCTGGAGAAAATCCATGGAAAATCGGTTTTACGTAGTTCATATACTATTGAACGGTAAGAGCTGTTTTTTTTAGAGAGCCATAAAAGTAGCTACACCCAATTGCTAGCTGGCATCGTTTATGGTTGAAACTGGGGCGGTATCTGATCGCCTTCGAACCTCTAACTTTCGTTCTTGATTAATGAAAACATCTTTGGCAAATGCTTTCGCTTAAGTTAGTCTTACGACGGTCCAAGAATTTCACCTCTCGCGTCGTAATACTAATGCCCCCAAACTGCTTCTATTAATCATTACCTCTTGATCTGAAAACCAATGAAAGCAGAACAGAGGTCTTATTTCATTATCCCATGCACAGAATATTCAGGCATTTGAAGCCTGCTTTAAGCACTCTAATTTGTTCAAAGTAATTGTACCGGCCCACAATAACACTCGATGAAGAGCACTAATGCAGGTTTTAAATAGGAGGAATATATAAAAAAATACAAGTACTTAATCATATATAAGAACTCCACCGGTAATACGCTTACATACATAAAGGTATAGTACTAACCACAATTGTAAGTTGTACTACCCGTATGAAGCACAAGTTCAACTACGAACGTTTTAACCGCAACAACTTTAATATACGCTATTGGAGCTGGAATTACCGCGGCTGCTGGCACCAGACTTGCCCTCCAGTTGGTCCTTGTTAAAGGATTTAAAGTGCACTCATTCCGATTTTACAGGGCCTCGGATATGAGTCCTGTATGTTTATTTTTCGTCTTTTTTTTTTTTTTCTGGGAGTGGGTAATTTACGCGCCTGCTGCCTTCCTTAGATGTGTTTTTTTTTTTTTTTTTTTTCTCTCCGGAATCGAACCCTGATTCCCCGTTACCCGTTGCAACCATTTTTTTTTTTTTTTTTTTTATCAAAAGTTGATAGGGCAGACATTTGAAAGATCTGTCGTCGGTACAATCTGCATGTTATCTAGAGTTCAACCAATGTAACGATCTTGCGATCGCTTGGTTTTAGCCTAATAAAAGCACGTCGCAAGGTCCGTGTTTTAATTGCATGTAAAATTACCACAGTTATCCAAGTAACTGTTAACGATCTAAGGAACCATAACTGATATAATGAGCCTTTTGCGGTTTCACTTTTAATTCGTGTGTACTTAGACATGCATGGCTTAATCTTTGAGACAAGCATATAACTACTGGCAGGATCAACCAGAATAATGTTTTTGTTTCGTGCGCATATGCACAC
>JAWNNB010000796.1:0-11212 GCA_035043285.1 Drosophila subsilvestris | reverse complement strand
GACGGTTTAAAATTTTTAGTTTTGACTACTTTTGAAAAATGAGTTTTGGCCAGAAAATGTGGTCAAATTCCCCATAGTGCCACGGCTGGGTTACATATGTATGTACATAGATTAAGAGCTTACATATTTACTGTCTGAGTATGGGTATAGGACTAGAGTCGCGTCCTATGTTCCTTCTCGTTTTTCTTATCACATTTTCTGGTCGGTTGTCTAGCTGCCTTGTGAAATTAGGAAATCGTGAAATTGGTCGGAAAAAGTTGATTTACTGTCCATGATATAATAGAGGTTCCGGGATGAATTTAGGCTGGAAAATAAACGTCGAGAAGGTCAAGGTAAGATTTTAAATGAACGAGAAGAGAGTTCCATTTTGAAAGATGTAAGCCAAGATCCTTTCCTGACCGGAAAGGAACTGCAGCTATCCCTAGAATTCGGTCGGGAAAAGACGTTTGTCTAAACCCTTTACTCTTCATAAGTATGATTAAAACAAGAACAAGCTCAATATAGTAAAATATGGAAGGGAGTACTTGCTTAAAAGACCATACTTTTGGACCACAGTAATTTGATAGCATATCAACTCCAAGTTAACTTTTATTGAAGGGATTCATTATTTAAAGGTTCTATTCACGGATGAAAGTAAATTTAACTTGCATTGGTTCAATGGAAAGATGTTTGTGTTTTTTGGATCAAATTCGGCATTTGTTTTTCGCCACACAAAGGCCACTGTGAGGCATGGCGGACGTTACGTGACGATTTGGGGCTGTATTAGACGTTTACACCGCCGCGCCACGCCGCCGCCGATTTTTGACTTTTCTGACGCGCCGCCGCCGACTAACGAAAATATCGGCGCGGCGGCGGCGGCGTTCGGCGTCATACATTTTTGTACAGACTTACAGACTATTAAGCATAGTATATAAAAAAAAACTGTGGCAGGAATTATTCGTTAATGTTTTCCTGGCATGTTTATCCAGCAACATGAACGGAATCTACAGATTCATATTGATAGTTGCCTATCGGAACCGTGTGTAGACTGAGACATTCCTGACACCCAGCTCAGTTCAACAGTAATTCCAGAAGTGAATGGTACAAGATGGAGGCAAAAACTGTGCGCAAACCCAATAGGAGATATGTATGAAAATGATTAATTTTTTTGTCATCGTCAGAGTGCACCTTTTTATACCCGTACTCAAAAAGAGTTAAGGGGTATACTGTATTTGTGGTAAAAGTGGATGTGTGTAACGCAGAGAAGGAAAATTTTCCGACCCCATAAAGTATATATATTCTTGATCAGTATCAATAGCCGAGTCGATAGAGCCATGTCTGTCTGTCCGTCCGTCTGTCCGTCTGTCCGTCTTGTTTGACGCCTCGTTCTCAGAGACTATAAAAGCTAGAGTAACCAAATTTTGTTTCCAGACTCATGTGATATCACACTGAATCAAGTTTCTTTCCAAATTGTGCCACGCCCCCTCCGCCTTCACAAAGGACGAAAATCTGTGGGAGCCACAATTTTAAAGATACGATAAAACTAAAAACGCAGTATCGTAAGGAATGACCATATCTACCAGATTGCCAAATCTGGTACAGATCGGATCATTATTATGGCCAAAATGAAGAAATTAATTTTCAGTTGCTTCCCCCACCTCCTCTGGCGCTGCTGACGCCATTCATTCTCTGTCTCGCTCGCACACACTCTGCCCTGTGCAATGCGCGAGCAACCCCTAGCGGAGGAGATGTAGAATCTAAATGGTAGATGTAGAATATTTGTTCTAGATGTATTATCTACATTTTACATGTAGATGTAGTTAACAAATGTAGCAAAAAATGTAAAATGTAAAATTAAAATTTTTTTTAATTTTAATCATAAGCTTACAAATTTATATACTGACTGAGTACGGGTATAAAAGTAGAGTCGCGTCCAGAAGCGACTCACACGTTCCTTCTCGTTTATTTTAATTTTGTTTGAATACATAATAAACACATGAAATGATATTGTTGAGCTATTGAGCTTTTTCAATAGCGTAGATTTAGATCGAATTTATATAAATCACGACACAGTTAGTTCGATTATAATTTCTTTCTTTATTTGCCATGCAAGGCGAGTGGGAGGATTATGGGCGAGAATTTAGAACAGGCGGACCCGAATTGGACCGTGTTAAAATATGAACAATATGCTTATTTATTGGATTTGCGAATATGTGGCAGCCAAGTGACTATGCCAACCGACGATACGTTTGGTTTCGATGATGCTAGGGTTTCAAGTGTCTTCCGCTACGCAGACGAGCCTCCCTCACTGCCTTAGTCGGCTGACGAATTTGGGGAACGGGGAAATAGCTCAAGAGCGCAGAGGCAGGTCGGCAATGATGTGCGTAAGAGATTAGCTCCGCTCTCTTTGCGATGCGATGGCCCGGCGCTTAGCCGAACAGATATTTTTTTAAGTTAAGGCCTATCTCCAGCACCGCTGAAAATTCCTATCAGGAATGATGAATCAGCTGTTTTATAAACAGTGCCGATTGTGAAATTCAAATAAAATGAAAAAGATGCACTCTGACGATGAAGTGATTGTTTTTGTGCACGCATATATTGTTGCAAGATCAAAAATAATCATTTTAATCTTTCTTTTTGATGTTGCGTACAGTTTTTTCCTTCATCTTGCACCATTCGCTTCAGGAATAATTGTTGAACATATATTCCTGAGCTGTGCATCAGCTGTTCTCGCAGTCACACACGGTCCCGATAGGCAACTATCGATATAAATCTGTGGTTTCCGCTCCTGTTGCTGGGTACACACTCCAGGAAAACGTAAACGACAAATTCCTGCCACAGTTTTTATACCCGTACTCAAAAAGAGTATACTGTATTTGTGGTAAAAGTGGATGTGTGTAACGCAGAGAAGGAAAATTTTCCGACCCCATAAAGTATATATATTCTTGATCAGCATCAATAGCCGAGTCGATAGAGCCATGTCTGTCTGTCTCGTCCGTCCGTCCGTCTGTCCGTCTGTCCGTCTGTCCGTCTGTGCCGTCTGTCCGTCTGTCCGTCTTGTTTGACGCCTCGTTCTCAGAGACTATAAAAGCTAGAGCAACCAAATTTTGTTTCCAGACTCATGTGATATCACACTGAATCAAGTTTCTTTCCAAATTGTGCCACGCCCCCTTCCGCCTTCACAAAGGACGAAAATCAGTATCGTAAGGAATGACCATATCTACCAGATTTACAAATCTGGTACAGATCGGATCATTATTATGGCCAAAATGAAGAAATTAATTTTCAGTTGCTTCCCCCACCTCCTCTGTCGCTGCTGACGCTATTCATTCTCTTCTCCCTCGCACACACTCTGCCCTGTGCAATGCGCGAGCAACCCTAGCGGAGGAGATGTAGAATATAAATGGTAGATGTAGAATATCTGTTCTACATGTATAATCTACATTTTAGATGTATATGTACTACATATTATGTAGTTAACATATGTAGCAAAAAAATGTAAAATGTAAAATATTTAAAATTTTTTTTAAATTTCATTCATAATCTCATAAATTTATATACTGACTGAGTACGGGTATAAAAGTAGAGTTGCGACTAGAAGCGACTCACGTTCCTTCTCGTTTTATATGAAGTTTGACAGGAATTTTTCGATTCCGCGGTGCTGGAGAAAGGCTTTTAAAAAAATGTTTTTATTTATTGCTCACGCCGCCGCCACCGACCAGGTGTAAAATTAAGGTGTAAAATATTCGCACAACACCATGACTGAAAGTTATTGAGATCGGATTGCAAGCGAGAATGAAATGAAATGTCCTTGTACTGGACACAGAGTCTAACATCATCCGCATACATGAGTACTTGAGAATTTGTTAATGCTGAAGGCAGGTCATTAATAAAGAGTGTGAATAGTAGGGGCCCTAGATGGCTGCCCTGTGGTACTCCATAAGTAATCTTAACAGGTGAAGAGAAGTTTTTGAAGAGGACTCGTTGCGACCTAAACGAAGGTAGCTGGAAATCCAGCTGAAAAGATTAGGTGAAAACACTAAAAGGTCATGTTTTTGTGCTAGAAGGGAGTTTCTACAAGGTCGAATGCTTTACTGAAATCAGTGTAGATATCATCCGCCTGAAAGTTACCTTGGAAGCCTTTAATGATAAAAGAGGTAAACTCTAATAAATTTGTGGTTGTTGATCGTCGCTTTATAAATCCGTGCTGAGATGGGGATATAAGTGATTTACAGAGATGTTGCAAGTGCGGAGTTAAAATTGTTTCAAACATTTTAGAAATAGCGGATAACTTATATATACCTTTATAATTATTAGCATCAGACTTGCTACCTTTCTTATGGAGAGGAATAATAAAAGATTCCTTCCAGATCGGGGGGAAGCATGAAGAATTAATGGATAGGGTGAATAGTTTAAGCAGGGGTCCACACAAAGCGTCGGCACAGTACCTGAGTACACAGCCGGGAACTCTGTCAGGACCTGGTGAAAACACCGGCTTAAGCAGTGAACTTTCATTTAACAAGGGGCTGAAAATGCCATTCGACCTTGGTAAACTGTATGGAGTTAATGGATTTCTATGTGAAATCAAAGATTGTTTATATAAAGGCCGGGTGGTCTGAGTGTCTTGATTGGAAACCGAAGATTGTTTATAGCATAATATGGGAATCCAAAGATTGTTTATAGCTTACTATGGGAAGCCAAAGAATGTTTATAAATTGGATAAGATTCTTATAGAAACGGGTACGTTAACTCACACACTCTGCCCTCTGCAGATTTTTTATACCCGTACTCAAAAAGAGTTAAGGGGTATACTGTATTTGTGGTAAAAGTGGATGTGTGTAACGCAGAGAAGGAAAATTTTCCGACCCCATAAAGTATATATATTCTTGATCAGCATCAATAGCCGAGTCGATAGAGCCATGTCTGTCTGTCCGTCCGTCTGTCCGTCTGTCCGTCCCCATGAGCGCCTCGTTCTCAGAGACTATAAAAGCTAGAGCAACGAAATTTTTTTTCCAGACTCATGTGATATCACACTGTTACAAGTGTATTTCAAAATTTCGCCCCGCCCTCTTCCGCCTTCACAAAGGACGAAAATCTGTGGCAGCCATAATTTTGAAGATACGAAAAAACTAAAAACGCAGTATCGTAGAGAATGACCATATCTATCAGATTGCCGAATCTGAACCAGATCGGATCATTATTATAGCCAGAATAAAGAAATTAATTTTCAGTTGCTTCCCCCACCTCTTCTGGCGCTGCTGACGATATTCATTCTCTGTCTCGCTCGCACACACTCTGCCCTGTGCAATGCGCGAGCAACCCCTAGCGGAGGAGATGTAGAATCTAAATGGTATATGTAGAATATTTGTTCTAGATGTATTATCTACATTTTACATGTAGATGTAGTTGACAAATGTAGCAAAAAATGTAAAATTAAAATTTTTTTTTTAATTTCAATCATAAGCTTATAAATTTATATACTGACTGAGTACGGGTATAAAAGTAGAGTCGCGACTAGAAGCGACTCACGTTCCTTCTCGTTTTTTATATTGTAGAACTCTATTCTTAATTGTTAAAATCCTACGCCTTATAAAATACACTTCCTGTGGATATTTGAATTCTTCGAAACAATTTCGCAATTCCAACAGGGTCTCATTGAAATTTTTTTCTTGCAGTGCACTCCTGGATGTGTTTTTACCATAGAGAACATGACTATTAAGACAATAAAATTGCTGTTCATTTTTTCTGTGAAGGATGCAGTCGCCTCTGCACTTTCTTTGCATTTTAAGAACCCTCCAGAACTAATCATTGTTCGTAGAGCAGTGGCTACGCTATGGCTAAACACTTGAGTGACATATTTTACCTTCATTTTTTCAAAACTATTTGGATTCATAAGCTTTGGTGATAATTTAGGGCAGTCACGTTGAATTTCTGGAATCGATTTCATATAATTCCTCGACTATTTTCCATGAAACAACGCCATTTGGGTTAACAAGTTTTCTTTTACGGACGATGTACCTTACCGATTTAATCAAATGTGGATCGCAAATATCTCTTTATTTTGAACATTAAAGCCCCAGTCTTTTGATGTAAACTCCCAGTTTTCTCAACACTTTCGACCCCTGGTCTACAAAAAGCCCTGAGGATTGTGCTTGTTCAATATGTAATGTCCTATCTTCCTTTCGCCGAAAATACCCCGATTGCGATTCTCGTTCCCGCCGTTGACATCCTAGGCTACTCAAAAGCTGGGTCGCGTGATGTTTCCTATAAAGGAACACCACCCCTGTTGCACCTCTCAGCCAACAAAGTTCCTCTGACTCGATACAACACCTTTAGTAGTCCCTGTTACCGGATACAATGGTTACACTATCTTATAAAATCTGTTGCACCCGATCTGACGAGCGAATGTAGGTTGTTTTTCTGATGGGGGGAGTGGTCGGGGGGACTCTCTGGCATCAGCTAGCGTATCAGGCTAGGGGGGTTCTTAACACCTGAACTCAACACACCTACAGCACATATTATCAAGAGTCCCGTAAAGCCAGATGACCTTACACGTATCACTAATATAACACAAACACAAGAGAAAGAATTCAAATACATTGGGACTCAGAACAATCCGATTGAAATTACCGAGCTGTTATGGTAATGCTTTTGCCTCTCTACCTACCCTACCAATGATCTTCCAATGGAAATGATATTCGGAAAATCCCTGACCGTTTACAACAACATAGTTACCCCTTTTTAACCCATTCAGAAAAACCTAACATTCTGAATAGTTATTTATTTCTACATAATAAATTTTCTCATATTTCATACTTGTTCTTAAACCTAAGTGCTATTCATATGCACATAATAGTATTTTACATTATTTTACTGATAAAATAAATGATAAAAACAAAACGAAATTCTTGCTTCTTGCTTTGCATGTCAAACTCTAGAATTATTCATACGAATATACGAACAGACGAAATTGCATACACATTACTTCAAGATTATGCTTTATGAACAACAAATTCTTCTTTAAACTCCATTTATATACGTACTCAAAAAGAGTTAAGGGGTATACTGTATTTGTGATAAAAGTGGATGTGTGTAACGCAGAGAAGGAAATTTTTCCGACCCCATAAAGTATATATATTCTTGATCAGCATCAATAGCCGAGTCGATAGAGCCATGTCTGTCTGTCCGTCTGTCCGTCCGTCCATCCGTCCGTCTTGATTTGCGCCTGGATCTCAGAGACTATAAGAGCTAGAGCAACCAAATTTTGTTTAAAAACTCATATGATATCCCACTGCTACAAGTGTATTTCAAAATTTCGCCCCGCCCTCTTCCGCCCCCAAAAAAGACGAAAATCTGTGGCAGCCACAATTTATAAGATACTATAAAACTAAAAACGCAGTATCGTAAAAAATGACTATATCTACCAGATTGCCAAATCTGGTACAGATCGGATTATTATTATAGCCAGAATGAAGAAATTAATTTTCAGTTGCTTCCCCCGCTGCTGACGCTATTCATTCTCTTTCTCGCTCGCACACACTTTGACCTGTGCAATGCGCGAGCAACCCCTAGCGGAGGAAATGTAGAATCTAAATGGTAGATGTAGAATATTTGTTCTAGATGTATAATCTACATTTTAGATGTAGATGTAGTTAACAGATGTAGCAAAAAATGTAAAATGTAAAATTAAAAAATTTTTTTTTAATTTTAATCATAAGCTTACAAATTTATATACTGACTGAGTACGGGTATAAAAGTAGAGTCGCGACTAGAAGCGACTCACGTTCCTTCTCGTTTTTAATGCACTTTGCCAATTCTTGTGCTGTACGCTCGAAATTTCACGTCTGCAGCCTTGAGTGGATTGGAAGGAAAAGAAAAGTAGATCTCAGAGAGAGAGAGAGAGAGAGAGAGAGAGAGAGAGAGAGAGAGAGCGCAATGTCAATTTTGACATTTCGTCGTTCTTGCTCTTCTTTTGATACTCGTACGTTAGGCGTAACGTAACCTAGATTCACTCATTACGTTATTGTCAAAATGTATTTTTACCTACATATGGGCATTTCTCTGAAGTCGAACGGGACAATCGTACGCATTCCAAGTGCTAGAAAGGTCAAAATAATACAGATTTTCAAAATAGTTTTAACTTTATGCTACACCTCTTGACCAGGCCTATAAGTGGTGCAAAGGTCAATTTTGGGCAACTATTCGTTTTCGAGATTTTGTCAAAAAAGCAAGCCATTCGCACGGGACAAATATGGAAGTGATTTTCGTGGCGATCAATTAAAACTCAGATTTTAGCGAAAGTTGAGGCACTATGTTCATGAAAATTTCTGTACATGATGTGCATTGGTGTCTTTTTAAAATAGTTATAAGTATAAGCAAATATGATTCGTAGTTTTTTTTAAATTTAATTAAGACTATATTCGCACGGGACATGTCGCACGGGAAATTTTTTCGGCACACACACTCTGACATTTACTGCGCTTGTGTGAGTAAAAAAACCCGAAGAGGCCTGCGGCAGAAACCGGTTTGTTGCTTTTACACTGCAACAAACGATTTGTAGCAAAAGTTGAACTGTTGCGGGTGAAAGAAAAGTTGAAATTAAATAAAATAAAAATGTTATGTTTTGAAATTGAATTCCTTTTGAAACTGGAGAAAAATTCTAGGCGCGCATTAATTGTTTTCCGATTTTACGTTGAACATGTTTTTGCGCAGTGTAAAATCAAAAGGCTGCGTAGCGTGGTCTTGCATTGTCGACGGCTAAACACAACTGATCTCATTTTTGTTCTCGCTTTGGGTATCAAGCTCGAATGCAAGAGCCGAAGTCGCATTGCCGAAGCCACACGAAGGCTCGCTGCCTTTTGATACTGTACGTGTGCCGGCAGCGACGTGGCAGCGCCTTTTCCTATGTTTTTAAGATAGGGCCGTGCCAAGCCCTGTATTAAAGGATTTGTTTTATTTCCGAATAAGCTGTTCTAGCTACTTTTAGCTCTTGTCCTTGGCAATAAAAGAAGTGTAATTTGGATATGCCTTGAATGCTTTTTACTTTTTTCCATTTTTCATCTAACTTATGTAATAAGGAACTATATTCAATCTGTTCCGATGAAATAAACAAAATCTGAACTCCATTAATATTATTCTGTGCCAATTCATAAAATGAAAGCGCATCTGATATTACTAGGTTTTAATTACAGCTACGACTCCATCGACAGCTCCCTATGTTATGCTCCTATGTTCCATTAATATTATTCTGTGCCAATTCATAAAATGAAAGCGCATCTGATATTACTAGGTTTTGGGATTTCGTCACCTGCCAGACTTTTCTTTTAATTACAGCTACGACTCCATCGACAGCTCCCTTGCCATGTGAGCTTGCAAAAAAGTTCCATTCTATTGAAAAAAACCCTAAATCTTGTATAATATCACTTAAACTTAACAATATATATTTGTTTTTGAACTGAGAGCAGCATCCATCAGAAAAAATTATTGTTTTTGAAAAATATCCAAATACCTTCTTTAATTCACTTAGGAGATTAATTAAGAAAATATATACGTCGTGTTTGTTGTGCGTAAGCTTATCACTAATAATAGCAAAAAGACTGTGTAGCTCCTGCCGTCCAAGCTACACAAGTAAAAATTTACACCTGCTTATAATTGAAGTGAGCACTTTGGATTTCGTTTTGATTGGTGAGTCTATAATTTTCGGCAAATTTCTTCAAAATACTTTTTCTGAGCTCTTTGTACAAGAAAAAGAAGTCTTAAAAGAGGGTAATTTCGTTTCCAAATCTTCTATGAGGTCAGAAAAAGTAGCAACAGTTTCGGTTAGAGCTATAGTGATCTTTTTTTCGCCAATGCTGCCAGTTTACCTCATCCTCCATATTTGATAAATATGCTAGGGGAAGAAACTCATATTTTAAATCTGTCATGCAGTTATTGCAATTGCTTGTCATGCAATTTTCATTGTAAATATTGCAGCAAACAGATTTTAAAAAGCTTTCAAAACTACTTGGAAACAAAAAACCGAAATTGGCATGGTACATGCAAACACACATATTGTGAGGCATTTTATTTATTAATTTGACGTGGCGTGGGTGCAACTTAAAAAAAGTAGACTGGCCTATATCTGCGTTTTCGAAATCTGTTTTATACAGCTCATATGCTTCAGACACTGTCATTATCATAAAGCGCTTTGCAATGAATTTTCCTTTAACTATTAATGTGTCCTTTTTTCCCGAAGATTGAACACTAATGTTGTCGCTCGCATAAAACTCTTCATGGATTTAACAACACTTTCTTGCAGTGTATAGCCTAAATTATTTTTCATTTCTTTTGTTTCTTTGCACTGATTGTATTTGTTAAACACAACTTCTTTCACCTTTAATTTTCTATTCGCATCTTTCGGCAACACATTCTCCACTTTTTTTACAGCTTTACCCAATGTTTGCTTGCATTTGTAAGGCTCGTCTTTTTGTGCATTTGCAATTTCTGCCTTCTTCTTCCGCCACTGTTTTTTTTCTCATTCGCTCAATCCTCCTTTTCTGTGAAATCATTGAAAGATTCCCCTTAGCCAACGCATTCCAATTTTTTCTAGCAGTCGACATTCGTTCCCTCTTTTTATACCCGTACTCAAAAAGAGTTAAGGGGTATACTGTATTTGTGCTAAAAGTGGATGTGTGTAACGCAGAGAAGGAAATTTTTCCGACCCCATAAAGTATATATATTCTTGATCAGCATCAATAGCCGAGTCGATAGAGCCATGTCTGTCTGTCCCGTCCGTCTGTCTGTCTGTCCGTCCCGATGAGCGCCTGGATCTCAGAGACTATAAAAGCTAGAGCAACGAAATTTTGTTTCCAGACTAATGTGATATCACACTGTTACAAGTGTATTTCAAAATTTCGCCCCGCCCCCTTCCGCCCCTACAAAGGACGAAAATCTGTGGCTTCCACAATTTTGAAGATACGATAAAACTAAAAACGCAGTATCGTAAGGAATGACCATATCTACCAGATTGCCAAATCTGGTACAGATCGGATCATTATTATGGCCAAAATGAAGAAATTAATTTTCAGTTGCTTCCCCCACCTCCTCTGGCGCTGCTGACGCTATTCATTCTCTGTCTCGCTCGCACACACTCTGCCCTGTGCAATGCGCGAGCAACCCCTAGCGGAGGAGATGTAGAATCTAAATGGTAGATGTAGAATATTTGTTCTAGATGTATTATCTACATTTTACATGA
>JAWNNB010000794.1:0-13442 GCA_035043285.1 Drosophila subsilvestris | reverse complement strand
ATGTAGTTGTTACGTGTTGCAATTCATTGTGTTGGTGTGAGTGATTGGTTATGTGTGTTGTATCTTTTACCTTGCAAGTCGGCATGAAGCCGCCTTCTCGAATGATATGAGCTCCAAAGGAAGTCATGAGAAAGCAGTTATTGTATTCAAGGATGTGTTGAAGAAAATGGCTGTAATCGGGATCACTTCCATCGAACAATGGTTTCAGTGGCTGTGGTGGTGTAAGTAATGGATCCAGTTTGACTTTTCCACTTGCGCAGCACAATCCAGCCGTTTCTCTTTTGAACTTTAACGCATTGCAATATCGGCATATAGTCGTCATTGGTCCAATATCTAAATTTTCATCATCACTGTAGTTCGCAGTGGGATCATATTGGAATGCCAAGCGATTGTATGATGACAATGATCTTCTTGTCCTCACGCGCTGTCCCAATCGGGAATTTTCTCTTATTATATTTTGTCTTTCTTCTCTTAAGTTCTGTGAATACACTTGTTGCTGGCTTGCATGTCTTGTGCGGCGTCCGATGTTCGCACGTCGTTCTGTAGGCATTTTGGACTGTGGATAGAGTGGTGAATTTAACCTCAAAAGCACGATCCACATAATTTACACAGTTCAACTTACCACCTTAAAGACAAAGGCCTGCTGTTGAAATTGAATACAAATTTTCACAATACACGTGATTGATTTTATGGTTTCCAATTGAAATGTGAGGAAACGAATAACTTTTTTTTAAATTTCGTTTTCACAGTGAACACAATACCGGTTTGCCACATGAAATTAACTGAGCAGAGAACAAGGAGTAGCTGTCAAACAATGTATCACGCACCGGCGCCTACTAAAAATAATGGTTTGTAGTACATGCTATGTATCAGAGATGGCGCTGTATTTTGTAGTATATGGTAGATAATACAAATACATTTTCCCGCTTTTCTGTTGAAATTTTTCGTGAATTTTCTTTGCTAAAACCTCACGGAGCCCGAGACCTTCCCAACGAATGCAAAACCGTGGAAATCGGTTCGTGCGTTCTGGAGTTATAGCGTCAGGATATAGATATAAACATAGATTTTAGTTCACAAATATCAAAATATTGTTTTAGGAAGGAAAATTTTCCGACCCCATAAAGTATATATATTCTTGATCAGCATCAATAGCCGAGTCTCTGTCTGTCCGTCTGTCCGTCCTAATGAGCGCCTCTTTCTCAGAGACTATAAAAGCTAGAGCAACCAAATTTTGTTTCAAGACTCATGTGATATCACACTGTTACAAGTGTATTTCAAAATTTCGCACCGCCCTCTTCCGCCTTCATAAGGAGGAAAATCTGTGGCAGCCACAATTTTGAAGATACGAAAAAACTAAAAACGCAGTATCGTAGAGAATGACCATATCTATCAGGTTGCCGAATCTGAATCAGATCGGATCATTATTATAGCCAGAACAAAGAAATTCATTTTCATTTTCATTGCTGACGATATTCATTCTCTTTCTCGCTCGCTCACACTCTGCCCTGTGCAATGCGCGAGCAACCCCTAACGGAGGAGATGTAGAATCTAAATGGTGGATGTAGAATATTTGTTCTAGATGTATAATTTACATTTTAGATGTAGATGTAGATAACAGATGTAGCAAGAAAATGATAAAATGTAAAATTAAAATTTTTTTTAATATCCATTATAAGCTCACAAATTTATATACTGACTGAGTACGGGTATAAAAGTAGAGTCGCGACTAGAAGCGACTCACGTTCCTTCTCGTTTTAAAAAGGGAGGTGTAGTGAACCCATGCATGTACATATGTAACACTCTGTTATATATAACGAGAAGGAACGTGAGTCGCTTCTCTCGCGAGAGAGCTTTCATTTCGCTCCCTCCTTGCCCTTACCTACTTACACTAGGCTTCGAACTTCGAACCAATTCCAAAATATTCTTAACAAAAAAAAAACATTAAATTTTACGACGACCTGACGAAATTATATTTTGAAGTTGGTAGGTGTAGTAATTCATTTTTGTGTTTTCGAGGTATGTGACTACTTACTGTTCGAGTGTTTTCTTCGTCATTGAGTTGTATTTTTGTTTCATTTGTGTTGCCCCTTTTTATGGACGTGACATAGAATGTGTTTGCGCCAATTTGATCAGATATTTTTTTAACCAGTTTAGCACAATTTGCCTGACGAACATGAATAAAGGGCGGCCTTAATTTATTGTCCTTGGGCGTTTGGACGATATCCTCGTCCTCATTTGGGACATTGAGAATCGCGAAACGATTATTTTCTAGTGCCTTATGTGGCACAGTGTTTTCGGCTAAGAAAAAGTTTTGTGCTACCGTTGGCGAGCGTTTGGAGAAGTACGCGTTTCTTTTTATACAAAAATACGTCTGAAGTAGTTGACGGTTGACTGAATTTTTCAGCCGTATCCATACAGTTTACCAAGGTCAGGTCTACCGGCATTTTCAGCCCCTCGTTAAAGGAAAGCTCACTTCTTCATGATCTTCGACTAGTTAAGCCGGTGAATACACCATGTCCTGATGGAGTTCCCGGCTGTGCTCTCAGGTACTGTGCTTACGCTCTGTGTGGACTCCTCTCCTCTTCATGAGAAAGATAGCAAGTCTAATGAAAATAATTATAGAGATTTATCTAAGTTATTCGCTTTTCCTAAAATATTAGAAACAATTTTAACTCTGCACTTGGAATATCTCTTCAATTCACTTATATCTCCAACTGAGCACAGATTTAAAAGGCGACGATCAACAACCTTGACGCTCCAGGTATTTGTTGAAAAGGTCGTGTACTTCACGATTAGGCGCTGTAATACCTAATTGAGCTAACGCTTTGCTTGTGATCATCAAGCAAAGGTCTTAAATAGCGATCAATGCTTCGTTGTAAATTTTCGGCGTATAGTCCATGTTCATATCACCCGTTCGACGGCGCAATCGATGCATAAAATCCTCTGACAAATAATGTTTTTGATGTTGATTTTTTTGCCACAATTCAGTTGGCTTTGCTGGACGTGGCTATTATAATTGCGAAAAGTGTCCGAATTTAATGGGCACTTGATGACAATGCTGCATCTTCAAGTGTAAGATCCCAATGCAAGTCATTCTCAAGCAATTTCAATCGTTTGCATGCTTCGCGATACGTCCCACACAATTCTTCATCAACAGTTCGCAAAGATTCAAATGATGATGACCAAGAAAATGTATTAGTATTAATCGCAAATAATAACACTCTTGATTTTTGGGATGAACTCTATATATTCGTCCTATCGCATTTGAGTGAAACAAAACGGGCTGACCATGAACGGCTTGTCCGCGTCTTCGCCTATGAACAACTTTTGAATTACTCATCATAAAAAAATTGCCAGAGGATAGTCCACAAACTATCCCACTTCCGAGCTTTTGTGCCTGAGACAATTTTGACATATCAGATGTTTTGTTGTTGTTTTTTTTCCATTTTCCTGTCTGTCATTGTTTAAATTTTCGTTGTGAATTCCATTTTTCGTTGTGAATGTATATTATTTATGGTTGCATTTGACAATTATTGAAAAACCACCGCACGGAAACGTGAAACCATCCAATATGGATGGTGGATTAACTTGGAAACTTTCTGAACGGCAAAACCTTACAGACCATCGCCGAAATGGATGGTGGACGGTCGCCTGTGGGAATAGGCTATTAGAGGAACAGAAAACTGAGTGATCCATAATTTAAATATAAAGAATTATATAATATATAGCGGATGCTCCGGTTTTCGTAAAATTTGTAAGAACTAAAATTTTATGTTTCTAAAGAAGTTTCGCTGGGGTACAGACTCTCAGTCTGGCCAGTGCCTAATCCACTACAGCAAGATTTTAATTTTTGCGGGGCGTTGAGAAGATCTATACGCGTGTCGCACAGACGCATAGAAATGCGAGGGCGGACACGTGAGGATGGGGAGGGAAGTTACAAGGGGGAAGAGTGATGCTCAGACCCACGGGCACCGTGCTCTCGTGTCCAGTTCCGCAGACTGGTTCCCAAGGGTGAGGGCGAGCTCAAATGGGAAAAAGGAGACTATCGGACCCATGGACACCGTGCCAAACACTTCGGGACGAGGACGTTATGGCCATAAGTGGCCCTCATGATCGTTGCTGCTGGTCTGGACATCAGAAATACTCTTTTTTGCTGGCTCGCCGGGTCCTGCTGGTTCGTCGTCGTCATCTTCGTCGTTGTCGGAGTCGTGGAATGGCTTGAGATCCGCTATGTTGAAGGTTTTGTGTTGTTGTCCTGATTGCAGATGCTGGCCCCGAGTGGCGCGAGAAACTTTTCACCGGGTACGGTCCCTCGTATTTAGCCAACTTTTCTTCAAAACTTTCGACTGCCTTGCACAGGTTTTGTTGCCGCAACATGACCATGCTTGTTGGGTGTTATCCTGAACCAGCTTGAATATGTCCTGGAGCCGGTCGCCCTTTTCTCGTGGAGCTTCGGTGGTCTCTCCTAACCTTGAGGTTGTTTCATCGATGATGGCTCCTGGTTATCGAGGCTCTTCGCTTTAGTTGGCTGACACTGAACTACTGGCAGCTGACGTACCTTTTGACGTTTCGAGCCATATATCGATGGAGTCCAGGCCAATAGTTTCGTTGAGAAACGCTTGTCGCCGTCTTCTTGATTCATAGGGGTGCTGCCGTCGGGTGGTCGTGACACTCGTTAAGCAACCGCCGCCTGTTCTCCTTAGCGACGCACAATTTCTATAGTATGGTGTCTTCCTCAGCCGACCGAAGTCCCGTCCGTTTGTAGATGTGGTCATTCTCCATGATAAGGTCGTTGTGCTTTTCGGGTCCCCTTTCTATGCGTCGGCGTAGTCGCTGTATCCATAACTTAGTGTTCTCTTCCTCCTCGACTCGTTGCAGTGTATCGACTGATTGAGCTGTCAATGGTGTTCAGCCATTTTAACGCCCAGGCGATGCCCAGACATTGCTTTTCGGTGGCGGAGTAATCCTCGGTCTTCTGTAATCGGCGGCTGGCGTAGGCGACGACTCGTTCCTCTCCTGAAATCTTCTGTGTCAATACAGCTCCAACGCCATATGCACTGGCGTCCGTTTGCAGAACGAACCTTTCGGTGAAGTCAGGGCATGCTAGCACCGGCGCCTGGGTCAGCTTTTCTTTCAAATTCTCGAACGCTGCTTGTTGCTCCTCGGCCCAGTTTCACTTGTGGTCCTTACTCAGAAGGCTAGTCATCTTCTGTACCACGAAGCCATCCCGAGACATCGTCGCAGCTTCTTCAGCGTGCTTGGCGCCGCCAACTTCCGTACTGCGATGATCTTTTCCGTGTCGGTGTGAGTCCCTTGCTCGCTGATGACGTGACAGAGGTAGACTTTACTCTTCCGGAAGAAGCTGCACTTCTTGCTGTTCAGCCGGAGGTTCGGTTCTCTCAATCTGCTGAATACTTCGCGTAGGTTGTCGATATGTTCCACCAGTGTTGCTCCAATGACAATGATGTCATCGAGGCAGTCGAACGCGCAGCGTTCCATTTGGGCCCGTCGTTCTTGAGGTCCAACGTCAAAATGTATTTGGCGTTGCGTAGCCTCTCCAGGATATGATTGACCCGGTACTAATCGTGCATTAAGTTGCCGATAGTCCACGCACATTCGCTTCTCGCCAGTATTCTTTTAAACTAACACGATGGGTATGCTGTGGGGACTCTTCGAGGGCTCGATCCGTCCGTCTCGTAGGAGCTCTCCCAATTGGTCGTCGATGATTTTTTGCATTGCTGGATTTTTGGGGAAATATCGTTGTTTCACGGGTTGGTCGTCCCGCATGATGATCGTATGTTCGGCAATTTGTGATGTTCCATTGAGCTCCTCGAACTTGGTAGCACGATAGATCCGCGTGCTCTCGGCGAGACACACCTTTATCCTTGAATGCTATGCTGTGTCTTTCGGGGTCGCTTGGTGGCGTTGTCCTGGGTCGAGCTGCTGGGTCTATCCTGTTCGATACGTGGTGTTGAGTTTGTCCTGGTCGTGCTGGATCTTCAGGTCGGACAAGCTGGTCCGAGTGGTGTCCGGTTGAGCTGCAACTGTCGTTCCCGAAGTCGTGGTGGGACTGATGGCCCTGGTAGTATCCAGCGGTGACACAACCACCGTCCCCAAGATGCCGTTGCTATGTACGTGTCCTTGGTTAGACTTCCGGTTCAGAAAACTGGCCGTGCTTTGCTCCTGTTGACTTCCGGTTTGGCCAGTTTCTCCTAGAGAAGTCAAGCGGTGTCGTAGCTGCCTCTGCCGAAGTTTTTCTGACGGCAAGCTGGACCTGGAGATGTCCAGTGGTTTCACAGCTGCCTCCGCCAAAGTCTTCCTGATCGTCCTGTTGTTTGTTGACGACTCCCGGTTTGGCGAGCTGGCCCTGGAGATGTCCAGCGGTGTCACAGCTGCCTCTGCCGAAGTTTTTCTGATGATCCGGCTATTGGGCAGGGCTTGTTCACGAGGCGATGAACTGGCCATGGTGTTTCCCATCGAAGTCGCAGTACTCCTATTCGTGGCACTGCCCGTGTTTGTATGGTCTGGTGTCGGCGTTGTTCTGTCTGAATTCTTTAATACGGCGTGGCTGGGTCAATTCCTCGGCGCCGAACACGCTGGTGGTGAGTGGACTTGCGAAGGTCACCGTTCTTGGTCAAGGCATAGATGTTGGCAGTGGTGCCCGGCTGGTCACGTCTTATTCTCAACTATAGATAGGGACGTCCGCAGTGGATCCTGGTCAAGATACCACACAGTAAGTTGAGACCCAAGATGACGTCATCGAGTATTGTGGGCAAGATGAGCAGAGCCACTCGTGCCTTGATTTGGTTATCTTCTTCTTGGATCCATCCGCCAGGCTAATCCTCGTCCTCACCTCGTGCAGAATCTTCTCCGTCCCTAATTCCTGGACCATCCGTTGACTGATGAAAGATCGGGTCGCTCCAGTGTCGAGGGTGGCCGAAAGAGCCTTACCTTCGATGGTGATAAGAGCGGCGATCCTTCCTCAATCCAGACTTAGTGGGTGAGTGATTCCTGGGGGTCCTGCTGTCTTGTCTCCATCCGTGTCACAGTCGGACGAAGACTCGAGTCATTTCCCGACCCTGGGTTTCGCCAGCAGTTTATGGTGCGAACACACCGGCAGCCACATTCCCAGCAGAACAGTTTCTGCCGGTTGGAACATGCGCTGCTGAAATGCCCCTCCTCCGCACACATCCTCTGGTCTGTCTTCTTCCTGAGCCACCATCCATTCGGCAATGTCTATTTGTCGCGATGTTAGTGTCCCGTTGTCTGAGTTGTAACGAACCATGGATCCCATGGTTCGTCACAAACAGACGACGCAGCCAAGCTCCCAAATGACGAGATCAGCACCCAGCAAAAAAATAAGTACCCGAAATGATATTAAAAAAATCAATATTCCGAAAAATACATTCCTTTTCCACGGTACCGGTGCACAGCGATCACCTTACCTGGTGATTGGACACTGTCTGGAGGGCTGATGGTTAGGTAACCCTCTGTTACTGACCAATCACGCGCTTACCAATAAGTCAGAATTCAAGAATATATATATCTCTCAGAAACATTAAGAACTTATGTAAGATATCTGTGGGAACGATCGATAGCTGCCACCATCCATAAAAGGCACTGCCTTGCATGGCGAAAAGGGCAGTCCATCAGCCATAACTCCAGAGACAGTATCTGGGCAGTCAGTCGGCAGTCAGCAAACCCCAAGTAAACCCCGCGTAACATAAAATTATACCTAATCCCGCCTCAGAGAAAACATAATAAAAACCTATTAATTCAAAATCAAAGTGTTGTGTCTTGGCTAATCGTTCTATTTCAGCATTTGGAAGCGTTGCTGGTATCCCTCTGAAGATCCCCACGAATCACAAATTGTCTTGTGATTCGGGACTCTGGACTGGACTAAAGCATACCTCAGCCTGGAGTGTACATCTGGTAGTGCGGTCGGAGATTCCCATATATCCGGTACCATTCCTGCTCCCGAGTGTACCGAGATCGCTGCATCATCAGTCGTAAATCAATCAGATAATTCCGGAAGGACTTTCTGGGCTTCTATTCCCGCCTCCGGATGGTGTCCTCCAAACGTTGGAAGTATCTGGGTGTCAAAAATAACTCTATGAATTCCTTTCAGTGCTCTGTCCAGTTCTGTCCTTGCATCTGATATGTACGGAACCATCCTTCGGCCTTACCTGTTGTTCAGAGTGGGGACGGAGCTGGCAAGGCGGCCGGCTTCTTTGCACGCGACCACCGAATAATTTTGAACAATACATATATGCATTGAAGAACTTGGACAACTTTCTTTTGACTTGGGCTTCTGAACTGTGAGAGCCCCTGATACGCCCTGCTACTAAACCACCTGTTAAAAGGCCACAGACGGCCAGTGGGAGCTGCTCCGGACGGTGCGGTTTCTCAACGGTGATCCTACGGTGCAGTAGATATTGCAGCTTGTAGATTGGGTGAACTTAATTTTTACTTATATTCATACTGTCAGGTGTCAGTTCTACCTTGAACATTGGCTTGGGAATTTTATTTATATTTATTATGTTCATAGCCATTTTGACTTCGAAGTCCTTATCGTTAAGTCAATCTATTATCTCATTAATTGGGACCACTCGTCTTTGTCCTGTATTTTTGTTTCATTTATGTTACCCCTTTTTATGGACGTGACATAGAATGTGTCTGAGCCAATTTTATCTGATAATTTTTAACTAGCTCAGCACAATTTGCTTGCCGTACATAGATAGGTGACGGCCTGGATGCCTTGGCCGTTTGGGCTATATCCTGATCCTCATTTTGGACACTGAGGAATCGGTGAACTAAACTGTGGGACCACTTGATACGGCCGTGGGAGCTGCTTCTGCACCGTTCGATGAATGCCAGTGGATCCCTATGGCTATTAAATGTGAGTCCTCATTTCCTGAGCTTATCTGCCAGTAAGGATTACGAGACTTCTTCTGGGCGAGAGGCCCGTTGTCCCTGCGACAGAACAGGTTGGTATTACCCGACACAATTTTTCCTCAAGGAACAAAACCAACTTTTTTCTGAAAGATTTGAGGCTTAAAAATAGTTTGATGAAATTTTTGTATCTATAGCAGAACTTTTTGTTTAAAGAATTTAAAAAAATGGTATTTTTTTAAAAGTTTTTTCAGAGGTAGCGCTTTTTTTCACATAATAGCCTTTTTATACTGCCGCATCATTGTCGAAGGTGCGGAAAAATGAGGCGCGGCGTTTACACCAAAGCCGCATAATTTTTCGCATAGTTTTTCTACAAAAACACAAAAACAAAAAAGGATAGAAACAGCTGTTTGCTATCGATACCCCAAATAAATTCAGTATTATGTAAAATACTAGACAGAATACGGCAACACTTGCCAATGATGCGTCGCATGATTAAAGATGCGGCCGCATGATTGTCTTCTTCTATCCACAGGGCTCTTATGGGCATCATTGTCGCATGTTCCATTTAACGTAAAAACCAATGATGCGCCTCAGTTTCCGCACGCAATTATGAGCATCAGCTGTTTCTCATGGATGGGGGATGGTGGATGGTGGCAGTGTGAATTGGAGTTTCACATATTTCAAAAATTCCCACCGTTCCTCCGGGATGGGCTCAGTGTAAAGAGGGTATAATTCGCACGTTTCCATGCGGTATTTTTTCGATAATTGTCAAATGAAACCATAAATAATATACATTCACAACGAAAAATCGGAATTCACTACGAAAATGTAAACAATGACAGACAGGAAAATGGAAAAAAAGACAACAACAAAACATCTGATGTCAAAATATTCTCAGGCACAAAACTCAGAAGTGAGATAGTTTGTGGACTATCCTCTGGGAATTTTTTTATGAAGAGTGTTTTGCAAAACTCATGCAGGAAATTGCACACGCTGTTGGCTAACAGCCCTCCGACTATTCTTTACTCAAAAAAACAGCCCAAAGTATACAATGCTATGGCGATATACAATTTTCATTAAACAGCATCTTTGATTTCGGCTACATCTTTCTCCCAAAATGTCCCGAACCGCTTCTAAAAAGTCCTATCATATATATTTGTATATAAAACATTGATTGGATTTTGTAGAAGCAGTCAGAAATGACCACGCTTCAGTTTTTTCAAAACAAATATCCATTCTAATATCTCCTTCTCGTCCACATCCTCATCATCCATGTGCAGCAACACGATTAGTTTGGTCAATAATATGTTTTGCTGTTGAATCACATTTACAACCATTGCAATATTATTAATATTCATTTTAATTAAAGACGTAAACAAATTTCCGCACGCAATTATAAGCATCTGCTGTTTCTCATGGATGGGGGATGGTGGATGGTCGCAGTGTGAATTGGAGTTTCACATATTTCAAAATTCCCACCGTTCCTCCGGGATGGGCTCAGTGTAAAGAGGGTATAATTCGCACGTTTCCATGCGGTATTTTTTCGATAATTGTCAAATGAAACCATAAATAATATACATTCACAACGAAAAATCGGAATTCACTAAGAAAATGTAAACAGTGACAGACAGTAAAATGAAAAAAAACAATAACAAAACATCTGATGTCAAAATATTCTCAGGCACAAAACTCAGAAGTGAGATAGTTTGTGGACTATCCTCTGGGAATTTTTTTATGAGGAGTGTTTTGCAAAACTCATGCAGGAAATTGCACACGCTGTTGGCTAACAGCCCTCCGACTATTCTTTACTCAAAAAAACAGCCCAAAGTATACAATGCTATGGCGATATACAATTTTCCTTAAACAGCATCTTTGATTTCGGCTACATCTTTCTCCCAAACTGTCCCGAACAGCTTCTAAAAAGACATAGCATATATATTTGTATTTAAAACATTGATTGGATTTAGTAGAAGCAGTCACATATCACCACGCTACAGTTTTTTCGAAAAAAAAATCCATTCTGATACATTCATCATCATCAGCCATGTCCAGCAACAAAGAATTTTCTTTGCTGTTGAATCACATTAAAAACCATTTTAATATTATAAATATTCATTTTAATTACAGATGTAAACAAATTTCCGCACGCAATTATGAGCATCAGCTGTTTCACATGGATGGGGGATGGTGGCAGTGTGAATCGGAGTTTCACATTTTTCACAAATTCCCACCGTTCCTCCGGGATGGGCTCAGTGTGCAGAGGGTATTATCGTCAAGAAAGACGGCCACAAGAGGGTTCGGCCGGCGTATGCTCGCCGCGCCGGGCTCACAAAATTTGGTAGGTTTCTGGCTGTGGTAGCTAAAAGAGTTGATACCTCTGGTTCAAGAACAACGCTAGTCTTAAGCAGTAAAAGAAGGGGTTTATTCGTCTTAACGCTTCAGAGTTTGAGATAGGTTGGATCAGATTAACCCTCTTCCATCGGGGTCTTTCTTCAGGTTTGGCTACTCGGCCGCACGTGGCTGCTTACTGCGTGCGGGGCTATGTCGGATGAATGGGCCGTCGGGCACCACTGGCGCAGAGGTTTGGACCCACTCCGAGGAGATGATGGAGGCGGAGGTTTGGACACACTCTGTGGAGAAGTTGCGTTGTGGAGGTTTGGAAACACTCCGAGACGAAGTTGCGTTGCGCAGGTTCGGACACGTTCCGAGGAGAAGATTGATCTGGAGATTTGGACACACTCCGAGGAGAAAATCGTTGCGGAGGTTTGGAAACACTCTGGAGAGGATTCAGAGGCTTAGACACTTTCTGGAGGAAGGGGTAAATGTATTGGTGCAGAACGATTGGAAGACTAGAGAGTCAACCTTTGGCACAAGGACCGCTTAATAATTTGGGTTCTTAGACCCAAGGTTATCCGAGTTGGACTGACCCGATTTAAACTGGCGATCCTCCTTTAATTTCCGGCTGTCAGCTGTTTGGCATTTGGCTTATCCATAACGCGTTTTGCTGATCAGCTGAAAGTGTGCCAGTTTTTGGTTAAAACAGGGTCACACTGTTCGCGTGCTGATTTGAATCGGAGCAGGTGTATATTTGTGGCGCTGGGCGTCACACAGATTCAAGGACATCACACTGACTGGCACAAATAATAGCCTTTTCACACTGGCGACCAACCACCATCCTTTTCTGGGATGATCCGGTCCGTAAGGTTGTGCCGTTCCCTAAATGTCCCAGCTAATCCACAATCTATCTGGGATGTTCGTAATTCGCACGTTTCTATGCGATATTTATTGGATAATTTTCAAATGCAACCATAAACGAGAAGGAACGTGAGTCGCTTCTAGTCGCGACTCTACTTTTATACCCGTACTCAGTCAGTATATAAATTTATGAGCTTATGATTGAAATTTAAATAAAAATTTTAAATTTTACATTTTCCTTTTTTTTGCTACGTCAATTAACTACATCTACATGTAAAATGTAGATTATACATGTAGAACAGATGTTCTACATCTACCATTTAGATTGTTTATCTCCTCCGATAGGGGTTGCACGCGCATTGCACAGGGCAGAGTGTGTGCGAGCGAGACAGAGATTGAATAGCGTCAGCGTCAGCGCCAGAGGAGGTGGGGGAAGCAACTGAAAATTAATTTCTTTGTTCTGGCTATAATAATGATCCGATCTGTACCAGATTTAGCAATCTACCAGATTGTTTTCTTTATTTGCCATGCCAGGTGACTAGGAGAATTATGGGCGAGAATTAATAACAGGCGGACCCGAATGGGAACGTGTTAAAACAAGAACAAAAGGTTTATATGTTTAATTTGCGATGATGTGGCAGCCAGGTCACTGTGCCTGTAATTAAAATGAATATTTAAAATGGTTTTTAATGTGATTCCAGCAGCAGACATGATGATAATTATCGGAAATTGGATTTTTTTTCGAAAAACTGTAGCATGTTGATATGTGACTGCTTCTACCCAAATCAATCAATATTTTTTAAATATATATTCTTTTTAAACTTTGTTCAGGTATTTAGAAAATTGTATATCACCATAACCCTTTGGGCTATTTTGAGTAAGCGGAAACTGAATTTGCAATTGCATGTACAAAACACTTCTCATAAAAAAATTCCCATCACAGGTATCTCGCTTCTGTGCTCACAATGTTTGACATCAGTGTTTTTTTTTTTTTGTTGTTTTTTCATTTTGTCTCATGTTTACTGTAGTGAATTCCGATTTGGAAACAGTTATGAAAAAGCCCCGTAAACGTGCGAGCCATACCTGTACCCCTGAAATGACGGAAAATGACGGTAATAATATTATCCACCATCCCCATCCATGGCTTAATGCTGTGCGTGCCGTATTTGCATCTTTAATTAAAATGAATATTAACCTAATGGCAATGGTTGTAAATGTGATTCAACAACAAAACATAGCTAATGTTGTTGCTACCTAGTTGATGGGATTGTGGACGAGTAGAATGGATATTTGTTTGAAAAACTGAAGCGTGGTCATTTTGTGCTTCTAAATCAATGTTTTATATACAAATA
>JAWNNB010000789.1:0-45347 GCA_035043285.1 Drosophila subsilvestris | reverse complement strand
CTTTTACCTTGCAAGTCGGCATGAAGCCGCCTTCTCGAATGATATTAGCTCCAAAGGAAGTCATGCGAAAGCAGTTATTTTTCATTTTCGTGTCTGTCATTCTTTACATTTTCGTAGTGAATTCCGATTTTTCGTTTTAAATGTCTATTATTTATGGTTGCATATGACAACTCTCGCAAAAAATACCGCACGGAAACGTGCGAATTAGGAAAATCCCAGTTGGATGGTAGAATAACTGGGAAATTTTCGGAACGGCAAAACCTTACGGGCCATCCCCGAAATGGATGGAGGATGGTCGCCTATGGGAATAGGGTATAAGTCTATTAACTACATCTAAAATGTAGATTCTACATATAAAATGTACATTATACATCTAGCATTTAGATTCTCCGCTAGATGGCTCTCGCGCACTGTCCAGGGCAGAGTGTGTGCGAGCGAGAAAGAGAATAAGTAGCGTTATAGCTTCTTCACACTGGCGACCATCCACCGTCCCTTTATGGGATGGTCCGTGAAGTTTTGCAGTTCCGAAAATTTCCCAGTTATTCCACCATCCATCTGGAATGTTCCTAATTCGCACTTTCTGTCCGGTATTTTTTCGATAGTTTTTAAATGCAACCATAAATAATAGACATTTACATCGAAAAACCAGAATTCAATACGAAAATGTAAACAATGACAGGCAGGAAAATAGAAAAAAACAACAACAAAATATCTGATATATCAAAATATTCTCAGGCACAAAAATTCGGAAGTGAGATAGTTTGTGGACTATCCTCTGGGAATTCGTTTATGATGAGTGTTTTGCAAAACTTATGCAGGAAATTGCACACGCTGTTGGCTGACAGCCTTCCGACTATTCTGTACTCAGAAAAGCAGTCCAAAGTATACAATGCTATGGCGATATACAATTTTCATTAAAAAGCGCATCGTTGTTTTCAGCTACATTCTTCTCCCAAAATGTCACGAACCGATTCTAAAAAGATATAGCATATATATTTGTATTTAAACAATTGATTGGATTTATTAGAAGCAGTCACAAATGACCAAGCTTCAGAGTTTTCAAAACAAATATCCATTCTAATATCTCGGCCTCATCAAAGTTGTTCTCATCATTATCATCCATGTCCAGCAACATGTTTTGCTGCTGAATCTCATTCACAGCCATTGCAATATTATTTATATTCATTTTAATTGTAAACGCAAACAAATTTTCACTGCAGGGAATTGTGAGCATCAGCTGTTTCTTATGGATGGTGGATGGCGCCAGTGTGAATCGGAGTTTCACATATGTCAAAAATTGCCACCGTTCCTCCAGGATGGGATCATTGTGCAGAGGGTATTAGTGCAGTACTCACTTCAAGGAAAAAGAGTTCGAAAGATACTAGAAAAGCAGCCGATGGTATATGCTGGTATTCATTGGTATGTTGCTAGCTGCTCGAAAAAGATATCAATGGGCGCGTTTACCAGGACAACTTGATCAGCGATCAGTGATCTCATCCATCATAATTTATGTTCTGGTGAACGCGTATGATCCATACTTTACTATCGCGACGTCGTCAATGCAATCGGCTCAGAACATAAAGATATTGGCTTCAAAGATTTGCGACTCACAACAAAAAACAGACACGTAAAATTCAAATATTTCTTCGTTAAACTGAAGTATTGAGCTAATTTCATGATTTTGTATTAATTTGGCTGTGTTTATTTCGTTTTCTATGCGATTTAGTGAGTATGTGAGTTTATATATCAGCTTTCTATATAAGCCAAGAGCAATCCATCATACACGGGACCAATATATCGTACTATATTCACGTTCTGTTTCTCAAAATCTTATCAATGATCCAATGAAATAGAACAATCTTCCGCCAGGTAGCTAATACCCTCTGCACACTGAGCCCATCCCGGAGGAACGGTGGGAATTTTTTAAATATGTGAAACTCCGATTCACACTGCGACCATCCACCATCCCCCATCCATGAGAAACAGCTGATGCTCATAATTGCGTGCGGAAATTTGTTTACGTCTTTAATTAAAATGAATATTAATAATATTGCAATGGTTGTAAATGTGATTCAACAGCAAAACATATTCTTGACCAACTAATCATGTTGCTGCACATAGATGATGAGGATGTGGACGAGGAGGAAATATTAGAATGGATATTTGTTTTGAAAACTCTGAAGCTTGGTCATTTGTGACTGCTTCTAATAAATCCAATCAATGGTTTAAATATATATGCTATATCTTTTTAGAATCGGTTCGTGACATTTTGGGAGAAGAATGTAGCTAAAAACAACGATGCGCTTTTTAATGAAAATTTATATCGCCATTGTATACTTTGGGCTGTTTTTCTGAGTACAGAATAGTCGGAGGGTTGTTAGACAACAGCGTGTGCAATTTCCTGCATGAGTTTTGCAAAACACTCCTCATAAGCAAATTCCCAGAGGATCGTCCACAAACTATCTCACTTCTGAGTTTTTGTGCCTGAGAATATTTTAACATCAGATGTTTTGTTGTTGTTTTTTTTTCCATTTTCCTGTCTGTCATTGTTTACATTTTCATAGTGATTTCCGATTTTTCGTAGTGAATGTCTATTATATATGGTAGCATTTGACAATTCTCGAAAAAATACCGCATGGAAACGTGCGAATTAGGAACATCCCAGATGGATGGCGGAATAAGTGGGAAATTTTCGGAACGGCAAAACCTTACGGCCCATCCCAGAAATGAATGGGGTATGGTGGATGGTCGCCAATGTGAAAAGGCTATAAGCAAACAAAAACGTAAGCACTTCAAACTAAGAACAAAAAAATATATATACTTAAATAATGAAGACATATAGTATATAATTAATGCAGCTATATGAATATGGCTTTCATAATTATTATAATTTATTATTTTTATTAATTTTTTTAATATGAAACAAGATATGAAACAGAATATGCCTGGGAAAGAGCGACATCAGCCGAATAAGTGCATTTCATTCAATTTTAACAAAACCAAGCAGCTGTCAGAGCAGTGTAACCATACGGAATGCAATGCACACCTCTGGTCACAGCACTGTTCGCTAGAAAAATGAATTGCACATCTTGCTAGCAACTTTTTTTTGTAGAACTGAGTACTGAACTTTAGTAAATCTTGAAGCACTAATATAAAAACCAAATAAGAGAGGCCTTTATCCAGCACCGCGGAATATTCATATCGTGAGGGTTTGGAACATAGCTAAAACAGGGTTGATGAATCTAATGAAATATATGTATGCACTCTGACGATGAAGTGATTGTTTTGGTTCATATATTGTTGCAAGACCAAAAAAATTCATGTCCTCTTTCTTTTTGACGTTGCGTACAGTTTTTTCCTTCATCTTGCACAATTCGCTTCAGGAATAATTGTCGAACATATATTCCTGAACTGTGCATCAGCTGTTCTCCCAGTCCACACACGGTTCCGATAGGCAACTATCGATTTGCTGGATACACACTCCAGGAAAACTTAAACGACAAATTCCTGCCACAGTTTTTTTTTATATGAAGTTTGACAGGAATTTTTCGGTTCCGCTGTGCTGGAGGAAGGCCTTAAATAAATAAACAGCTATATATATGTTTGCAGCTAGTCAGTTTCCAAAGTCTAATGTCATAAGGCCATAATTACATGTACCCATTTAAAAAGTCTAAAAATTAAGCCTTTCCTACACGACAGCTTCAAATGTTATGCTAGTTTTCTATGACATTAAATGTTTGTATGTACGTATTTCCTACTGTGATCACCCTGTAGATCTCACGCTTGACAATTTTATATTAAAAAAGCATGAGCTATTGTTTAAGTTTTACCATAATTTAAAAAAACTACGTGGCTTAGTAAATTTTATGTGATAACCACTTAAAATAAAGTTATAAAAACAGACTGTTTGAAATTTCTACATGTGTACATAAATGTATCAACCTTAATACCTTAAACAGTGTATGTACATAATTATGTATATATATATATATATGTATATATTAAACAGTTGATAGCTGTAATGTGTGAAATATCTGTGGATTTTGTGAATCTGTTATTGTTTATGCATTCAAATGTATGTACAAAATGAACATAGATTAAATGCAAATACTTATTTAGACATACATATGATTATGTATTTCAAATTAACTGTTATAGACGAATTTTCTGTTTAATGAGGAAAATATTGTTTTCAACGCAAATTTCAATGGTTTCAGCCTCAATGTTAAGAATTTAAAAACATGTGCATTTTTGGGCTTCAATTACCTATTAAGAGAAGTTTTTAAAAATTTAAATCGCTATTATCCATCCTAAACTTTAGACTGGCTTTATTAAAGAAATATACATTATTTAAAAAGAAGGTGGTAAATTGAAAATCCTAGACATGTACATACATATGTATATACGTATTTATATGAGTTCTTATTATCTTTGGTGTTCTTATGGTATACTTTTCGCATGTCACCGAGTTTTCATTAAGTTTATCATTGATAACTTGCCAATCCACTCAGAAATATGTATATGTACGTACTTGTTTACAAAATTTCAAAGTACAAAATTAGCAGGATTTACTTAGAAAGAAAGAAAGTTCACGAAAGTAGCCAAAATGTGAATTTTTAGTGTTTTAAATGATTATTCCAATATTTTTGTGTTTAAATTTCTTGTTTTTTAAGGAATTGTTTAGTTATTAAAAAAATGGAAGTTTGATACCGCATAGAAACCTGTTAGAACCTGTTAGAACCATTAGTCAAATGTAACGCAAATAAGAAAGCATCGACCACATAAAACAAATATGTACCCAGCGCCAAAAAAAAAGCCGCACTCTGACAATTATGCGTTTGTGCCTTCTCTAGTCGATTTTTTTCTCAACGATTATTCCGTTGCTCTTTATCTAAAGTTGGTCCCCAAGCACAACGAATAGTTCAAAACGGACATGACGAGCACTATTTTCGCCGTGACTGGGACCAAAAACGCTGCATTTGCTGTAGGATTCTGAGGAACTCAGCTGCATTAAGCGTTGACAAAAATACGAGCGAAGCCGGCGGTCAGAGGAGAAGGATAACCTAAATGCGAATTTAAGTACAAGTAACGCCTTTTCGGTCATTGTGACCAAACGGTAGAAAAAATTAGATTAAAATAAAAAACCTCAAGAGCTACAGTACATACATATGTATGTACATATAAAATGCTCCCCATATGCTGTTATATCAAAATAAAGTTCCTGTCTCGCTTCTCGATCCCAACTTTTTTGTTACGGATCTTGAACCTTTTACTAAGAGCGGCACTAATCCAGAGGAGTATCGAAGCATCCTTCAAGCATTATTGAACAACACCCTATCACGAACCAAGATATTCCTATACACTTATTGATCGAAAACGGATTCCTGTGCATCATTTTCCATTGTGCAAAATGAAAATTTCATTATGTATTGCATCTGGAAGACTAAACGATCAATGCTCCTCTCTGCTGAATTACGCTATTTTACAGGCAGTGAAACATGCTGTGTCTAAGGAAAAATCTCATGTTGCTCGGATAGCAGTTTGTTGATTATGGCAATGAAAACATCTCATAGCACCAACATTAAAATACCCAAGATCAGATTGCCAATAAACACATATATCCACTCATATAGGAGAACAAAATGTGTGACTGTCTCATTGGGACGCACAAATATAAGCAATAAAAACAAAAATGGTTACGCACAAAGTATCCCTGCGACGCAAAATCTTCGGATATGCGGACCTTCACCCGCTTACGAATTGGGCACACTGCTCTCACCCAAATTTAATTTCTACAAACGAAATCTTATACCAATAGTTAAGGCAAGTCGAAAGCCCTTGGCAGCTAGTGCTCCATAAATTCTATAGTTAGCCTTCAGATTTATCAAAAAAAAATAAAAAACGCATTTCGGACAACAAAAACTAAATATTATTCTTAAAGCTTCTTTTCAGTAAACTAACAAAAAAGATACAAATTTTTTTTTAAATTTGTAATTACATTTTTTTTGTAAAGCTTATTTGTTTTTAATAAACTAACTAACAAATAAAGTTCATACTTTTTTTAAAATAGTAATTTAATAATATTTAGTGATACCCCACCCATAGTGTAAGGAAATATCGTCTTATTAGAATAAAAGATACATCTAAAGTGCAGCTACGTTTTTTAAATGATATTTCGGTCCGAAATAGTCAACGGCCTAAAAGTCACTTTTAACGAGAAGGAACGTGAGTCGCTTCTAGTCGCGACTATACTTTTATACCCGTACTCAGTCAGTATATAAATTTGTGAGCTTATGATTGAAATTTAAATAGAAATTTTAAATATTTTACATTTTACATTTTATTGCTTCATCCGTTAGCTACATCTACATCTAAAATGTAGATAATACATCTAGAACAAATATTCTACATTTACCATTTGGATTCTACATCTCCTCCGCGAGGGGGTGCTCGCGCATTGCACAGGGCAGAGTGTGTGAGAGCGAGAAAGAGAATGAATATCGTCAGCAACGCCAGAGGAGGTTCTTCATTCTGGCCATAATAATGATCCGATCTGTACCAGATTTAGCAATCTAGTAGATATGGTCATTCTTTACGATACTGCGTTTTTAGTTTTATCGTATGTTTAAAATTGTCGATGCCACAGATTTTCGTTCTTTGTGAAGGCGGAAGGGGGCGGGGCGAAATTTTGAAATACACTTGTAACAGTGTGATATCACATGAGTCTGGAACCAAAATTTCGTTGCTCTTGCTTTTATAGTCTCTGAGATCTAGGCGCTCATCAGGACGGACAGACGGACGGACGGGCAGACAGACATGGCTCTATCGACTCGGCTATTGATGCTGATCAAGAATATATATACTTTATGGGGTCGGAAATATTTCCTTCTCTGCGTTACACACATCCACTTTTACTACAAATACAATATACCCCTTAACTCTTTTTGAGTACGTATGTGAATTTTAAGACCGGTCCCCAGCCAAGCTGACTCTCGGCAGATGAGTCCACCAATAACATCTAGTTTGTGTATAGGTATGGAAAGTGTGATAGTTAAGAATTCGAGGCTGCACCACAAGCACATCGTCAGCATTGTTAGCTTCGCGAAAAGCTGCTGGCTTTCGGTGAACATATTCGGGAAACATTTTTATCAGTTAAAAAAGGCGAATGTGCCTTAGGTTGGCATACGAACTCTGCACCAAACTTCTAAACGACACTATGTGTAAACCATGTGAAAAAAACTGAACAAATCAAGGAATTAAAACAACATACATAGTTAATTAAAAACTAAACTAACTTCAGTAAAATTAATTTTGTGATCTCGCAGAAAAAAATTTTGTAATAGTTAGGCTCATTTAGTAAAATCGTATTTAATTTAATTATTTTGTTTTGTAAAGATGATTAAATTTAAATTAACAATCAATAATATAATAAAACGAACTGTCTGAGTAATAGCAGGTCAAAAATAAAACTATTGCTGAATGCCGATTAAAACACAGTTGAAGCTGACAATAACTCAGCAACTTAAATTTAAGGCAAAGTTGGTAAAAACCATAACATATCCTGATATATTTTTATGAAAAATATAAGTTTTGGGACTGCGAATTTGAAAAGGTTATTTTCAGCGATTAAAAAAAGTTAAATTTAGACGGACTAGACGGAAACCAGAAGTATCGTAGAGACAAGAGTGGGCGAAGGGCTTTAAAAAAACTTAAAATAATAGTTTGCACAAATATAAATTTTACTTTTGTTCTCCTAATTACACTCGGGTACTCCAAGAGCTTTGGTATATATTAGTTTTGTGGTCGAAGTGGATGAGTGTAAAGCACAGAAGGATGCGTTTCCGACCACTTAAAGTATATAAAGTTGTATATATTAGGCTGGACCAAAACTTTGTTCTAGGCGACACAGCGTTTTTTTATCTTTGTTAGCTAAGAAAATAACACCATTGTTTAAATTTGTAGTTTAATGTTTGGGTTTTGCTACCACGAAAAGAAAATTAGATATTATTTTTATATATGTGTAGCTATTAGAGATGGACATGGACTGCAATTTTCCGACCCGACCCAACACGGCACGAAAATTAAAATTTCCAACACGCACTAGCACGCACGGCTAAAAAAACACGGTCCAACACGAAATATTATACATTTTGTTGTATACCTTTATTAACATTTATTTTACCTACATATGGTTCTTATTTACATATTTTTATATGAAAATAACAGTTTATCAAGGTTAGAGCTTAATAAACGTGTACCAGCGTTCATTTAATATTTGTCCCGAGGTAGAAAACACCCTCACGCTTGTAGCCGAGCTGGCTGTAATGGCTATGCAGTTTTGGGATTTCATGTTCATGTTCACACCCATGCAGTACGGGTCATCGACGTGTAAGCGACGACACGTCGATACCAACGTAATGCAGCTCGATGACCTAAGCGATGACCTGCCATACGATGGACTGTTTACTTTAACCACTAACCATACAGTATATAGATGTGCCAGTTCATACAACGAATGTGTTACAGAAAAATTTGCAGCTCCAGGTCCTATGCTCTCAGGGCCTGCTCTCATTAGGACCTGAGAGAGGAAGACTATGCTCTCAGTAGGACCTGAGAGAGTAAGAGAGAGCACGGCCATGGTGAAACAATAACTCTTTGCCAGTCGTTTGTCAAACGGCGTCGAAAGAGGTTGTGTAGCGCACGATTTTTTTCTGTAATTTTTGTCTTCTTCTTCCTCAAAAATAAAATTCTTTCTATTACCATAAATATTTTTTTAAATTTTTTTTATTTTCTTAAACATTTTTCTGAATTACGAATTAAATGTCAGTATTTGATTTTCATTATTTCGATTTATTATTATTTATATTTATTTATTAGCGAAAAAATGTTCTCGCCTGCCAGCGGAGAAGTAAAACACTTTTCTGTCTTCTTCCTCACAAATAAAATTCTTTCTATTAGCATAAATATTTTTTTGAAATTTTTTTGTATTTTCTTAAACATTTTTCTGAATTACGAATTAAATGTCAGTATTTGTTTTTCATTATTTCGATTTATTATTATTTATATTTATTTATAAGCGAAAAATGTTCTAGCCTGCCAGCGGAGAAGTAAAACACTTGCTATCTCTTTCTAGCGCGTGTTTTCCTCTGAGTGGCGAGATATTAGGGTTGAAAATATATATGGTCCATTTTTCAGCTCTTTTCCTCTCCAGGTCCTATGGTCTTTGGATCGGGGACGGGGACCGGGGCAATTCGGCATGTATGTGTGTGTGTACACAGACACGACAAAATTTTGCCAATGTTTACGTTTCGAAAACTCGGTTTTGATTTTTTTAGTTTCCTGGTTAAGTGTGTGTGTGCCACGTATTCACACATACTGTGCTTGTGTGTGGGTTCTACAATTTTTGGCCGCTTGAACTGAAATTTGTTTTTTGTCTTGTCTTGAGGGCTGATGTAGCGATCTGAGCTGACCTTCCGCAACATAAATGAGGAATGGGCAGAGTGGGCGTGGAAAATAAATAAAATATAAATATAAAAGCTGATATTTGTTTTATTTACTTGAAATACCACATTTATTTACGTATACATATCCCTATTTTAGAGTTGTTTTGGTTTTTACGATCCATATATGTACATTTAAAGATGTTTTTATGAATATATATATATGTATATGATTTTAGTGATTTTAACTAAAATAATTTTATATACCTACGTATAAATATATATATGATCTATGAATAATATACCTACAAACATACCCTGCAGTACGGGTCATCGATGTGTAAGCGACGACACATCGATGACAACGTCATTCAGCTCGATGACATAAGCGTATAAAGTCATAAAGTCATGTGCCATGTATTGGAGCACCCATACATGACTTTATGTACATATGTATGTATAAACATATTGGCATACATATGTACAGTTGCGGCCGAAATAAAAGCACTTTTTGGTACCAAAGTCTTTATTATTTAAAAACTTGATTACTAAACAACATATTTTGCACCCTACTGTAATATCAATAAGGTTTACATGTTTTCTCTCTATTATAAGTGTGCTTACTCGCAAAATCCTATCGTTTCTTATTAATTAAGGCAATTTTCCAAAAAAGAACCAAAATAGGACTGCAACAAAAATAGCACTAAAATTGTTTCTGTATAAAAACATTAAGTTTTTCGAGCTTTTTGATATTTTATGATATTGATTATATTAAAATTCGGTGGCTTAAGTCGATTGTAGTAAGAAAGTTACATAATAAAACGAGAAGGAACGTGAGTCGCTTCTAGTCGCGACTACTTTTATACCCGTACTCAGACAGTATATAAATTTGTGAGCTTATGATTGAAATTAAAAAAAAATTTTAATTTTACATTTTACTTTTTTTGCTACATTTGTTAACTACATCTACATCTAAAATGTAGATTATACATGTAGAACAGATATTCTATATCTACCATTTAGATTCTTTATCTCCTCCGCTAGGGATTGCTCACGCATTTCACAGGGCAGAGTGTGTGCGAGCGAGACAGAGAATGAATAGCGTCAGCATCGCCAGAGGAGGTGAGGTAAGCAACTAAAAATTAATTTCTTCAGTTTGGCCATAATAATGATCCGATCTGTACCAGATTTGGCAATCTGGTAGATATGGTTATTCCTTACGATACTGCGTTTTAGTTTTATCGTATCTTCAATTGTGGCTGCCACAGATTTTCGTCCTTTGTGAAGGCGGAGGGGGCGTGGCACAATTTGGAAAGAAACTTGATTCAGTGTGATATCACATGAGTCTGGAAACAAAATTTGGTTGCTCTAGCTTTTATAGTCTCTGAGAACGAGGCGTCAAACAAGACGGACAGACGGACAGACAGACATGGCTCTATCGACTCGGCTATTGATACTGATCAAGAATATATATACTTTATGGGGTCGGAAAATTTTCCTTCTCTGCGTTACACACATCCACTTTTACCACAAATACAGTATACCCCTTAACTCTTTTTGAGTACGGGTATAATTAGTTATGGATCTCGGAAAGCACTTTAGGAAATAAAAAGCAAAAGGATCAAAACTTTTATTGCAGAATGAGACACCTGTCTTAAGGTGAAGCAAATTGTTGGTTCCTCAACTAAAATGATTCACAATGCTTTAAAACATGCAACCAACAAGAAACCCATTGAATAAAGGCCGCGATATCGCCATTTCCGGTCAAACTTATGCTTGATAAAAGCAATAACGACCCTTATAAACCATCCACAGAGCTGTCTGTACATAATTAAGGTATATTTAATATAGAATATGTAAATATATGTATAAGCCAATTCTCTACACATGTAATGCAACCCTTATATGTACATATGTTTATAGGTATATATTCATCGATCATATATATATTTATACATATGTACGTACACCCAGCGACAAAAAAAAGCCGCACTCTGGTTTTTCATAAACTTCTGACTTTGGAAGCGTGGGGTTTCCCAAATCTTATTCGATTTGCTTAATTTTTTTTTGGGATTCTTTGTGAATGTTTTCTTTTATTTTATGTGGTTTTTGACGTCTCAGCTGCTTTAAGCACTTTTTGAAAAATATTTTTCAACGAACTCTTCAAAAACGATGACTAATGGAAATCAGATGACAGTGACTGAAAAATCAAAAATTATTGCATTGGCTGAACAAAATGTTTCAATTCGTAAAATAGCGAATAAAACTAAGTTCAATGAAAGCTCTGTAAGAAGGTTTTTAAAAAAAAATCGTAAGACAGGAGAAGTAGAGAGGAAGGAAGGATCGGGAAGAAAAAAATGTACAAGTGTAAGAGAAGATCGTATTATTATGAAAACGAGCCTACATGATCGATTCAAAAATGCTGTAGAGATAGCTTCCGAGGTGCAGCAACGATTTTCAAAAGAAATTTCGGCTCGAACTATCCAGCGTCGGCTGAAAAATATGGGTCTAATGGCAAGGACACCTGCCAAAAAGCCACTTCTTAACAGTAGAATGAAGAAAGCTCGCTTAAATTGGTCTACCGAAAAGTCAAATTGGGGTGAATCCAACCTCATTGGACCCGATGGTTCGCGCACAGTTCTCCGCAGAAAAGGAGAACGATATTTGGAAAATTGTTGCATTAGTACCGTAAAGCATTCGCCTTATATTATGGTATGGGGTTGCATATCTTAATACAAAACTGAATCGCTAATAATGATAAAATGGTCAATGCAAAAAAGTATGAAGAAATTATTCTCAGTGGAGTTTTGCCTAGTTTGGAATCAGTTACTGAGAGAGAAAAAGATCCCATCTTTCAGGACGATTCTGCACCTTGTCATCGAGCGCGCTCTGTAAGTGATTCGTTGACGTTTTGATCTTTTTAAAAATGCATTATACTAATTTTGACTATCCTTTAACGATAGGTTAACATTTTGAAGGCGGAATTGGGTATTGAGTCCTTAGATTGGCCAGGTAACAGCCCTGACCTCAATCCGATAGAGAATGTTTGGGCCCTTATGAGTGCCAAAATAGGAAAACGGAAGCCAAAAACTATGGTTGAGTTAGGCAAAACTATAGAAAAAGTATGGTTTGATGATATAACGGATGAATATCTGAAGGTTTTGTACGATTCGATGCCCAATAGGGTCAAATGTGTTATAAAAGCCAAGGGCGGTACTACCAAATATTAATTAATTATTAATATGAAAAAAAATGTTGAAATATATTAGCTTTTTCATTAGTTTATAGAAAACAGAATAACGCTTTGGAAAAAATTTTGTTTTTGTTGGAAAAAAGAGTTTATATAATTTAATTTTTATGGTCATATTTCTAAATTAACGTTGAAAAATGTATGATTGGAAAAAAAATTTTCTTTTGCTATATAAATATGATACAAACAAATTTAGTAATTTATTTATGTTAAATAATGATTAAGTGACTCCCAAAAAAAAAATTGGACAAATCGAATAAGATTTGAGAAAACCACAGTCTTCTGAAGTCAGAAATGCATGAAAAACCAGAGTGCGGCTTTTTTTTTGTCGCTGGGTGTAGGTATATAAAATTATTTTAGTTAAAATCACTAAAATCACCAATTTCCTGAATACATATATATATACATAAAAACACCTTTAAATGTAAATATATGGATCGTAAAAACCAAAACATGTCTAAAATAGGGATATGTATATGTAAATAAATGTGCAATTTCAAGTAAATAAAACAAATATCAGCTTTTATTTTTATATATTATTTATTTCCCACGCCCAACCCCACCCCACCCACTCTGGCCAATCCTCAATCTTCAAGCGGCCAAAAATTATAGAACCCACACACAAGCACAGTATGTGTGAATACGTGGCACACACACACTTAACCAGGAAACTAAAAAAATCAAAACCGAGTTTTCGAAACGTAAACATTGGCAAAATTTTGTCGTGTCTGTGAACATACACACATACATGCCGAATTGCCCCGGTCCCCGTCCCCGATCCAAAGACCATAGGACCTGGAGAGGAAAAGAGCTGAAAAATGGACCATATATATTTTCAACCCTAATATCTCGCCACTCAGAGGAAAACACGCGCTAAAAAGAGATAGCAAGTGTTTTACTTCTCCGCTATAAATAATAATAAATCGAAATAATGAAAAACAAATACTGACATTTAATTCGTAATTCAGAAAAATGTTTAAGAAAATACAAAAAAAATTTTAAAAAAATATTTATGGTAATAGAAAGAATGTTATTTGTGGGGAAGAAGAAGACAAGAATTACAGAAAAAAATCGTGCGCTACACAACCTCTTTCGACGCCGTTTGACAAACGACTGGCAAAGAGTTATTGTTTCACCATGGCCGTGCTCTCTCTTACTCTCTCAGGTCCTACTGAGAGCATAGTCTTCCTCTCTCAGGTCCTACTGAGAGCAGGCCCTGAGAGCATAGGACCTGGAGCTGCAAATTTTTCTGTAACACATTCGTTGTATGAACTGGCACATCTATATACTGTATGGTTAGTGCTTTAACCAAGGGATGTCCTAGGAATATAAACGATGACATAGTAAGCGAGAAATAGCCGAAAGAAAGGCCTTAATAAGCGATGAATTTCCCTAAAAAAGTAAGGCCTTAATAAGCGATGAATTTCCCTAAAAATTTAATAAGGCCTTAATAATCGATGACTTTTCCTAAAAAGTAAGGCCTTCATAAGTGATGTATTTCACTAGAAACTGTCGCTATTTTGAGGAAAATTTTGTATGAAAATATTCAATTTCTTTTTATTTATTGTTGTATTATTATAAAATGGATTTACAATTTTATTCTGTGTGTTATTTTATGCCACAGAACCTCCTTTTTAAGCGTTGTGGAGGTGTTCATGTTCGTGAGGCCACTGAAATAAGATGGGGTAATTAGTATATTTCCATTCGAAATTTTTGAAATTTGTTAACAATGCTCTCAGTAGATCATCTATGGTAGATCCAGCAAAAACAAAAACAAAACACCCGCCATATCTGCTCGAATCGAGCCTCGCTTATAGGGTGGGTTTTTCTGTTTTCGTTGTTTGAAATTGAAATTTCGTGCAAAACACTGATAATTTCGCAATTTTCTAGTTTATTCATTTTTTACAACGCACAATATACGTATTTTTATTTAAACGAAACACTGAACTTACCTGGTAATAATTTTACCCAAAATAACAAAACCTGCGTCTCACTTTTTACCGCACAATTCTAACAACTTTGTCGACGCCGACGGAAAAACCGAATTCTGCTACAACGCGTGCTGTAACAGAAACAAAAGAAAGACAAAAGGGAAATAAAGAGTTCGACCGACGCGTCGATCGCGACGTCGACTTCATATTCTGCTCGGCTGCCGCAGCGGCAGAGCAAAACGCCTGAATGACGCGTAGTTGACATTTGTCATCACTCACTTCTGGTACTGCATGGACTAAACTAGTTCTAAACACACACTCAAAAATCACAAAAACGGACAACAATTTTTTTTGCTCGTGTTTTTTCGTGCCGATTTTGCTCTGAACGAACACGCACGCCCATGGACAATATTTAATTTTTCAACAAGCACACGCGGTCGCCCGTCGTGTCACGACGTGACACGAAGAAAACACGGTCCATGCCCACCTCTAGTACCTACATATTTCAAAAATTAATTGATATTAATTAATATTGATAATAATGTTTTTATTCCCGTAATCAACGAGTTAAGGGGTATATTGTATTTGTGGTAAAAGTGGATGTGTGAAACGCATAGAAGGAAACGTTTCTGACCCCAAGTATATACACAGGCAGGCTCCGGTTTCACATTCACTTTGCGTTTTACTTTTCAGCAAAAAGTCATACTTTTCATTTCGAGGTGCTCTGGAATCCACATTTGTGAATTCGTTTACTATTTGTACTGTAAAGCGCAAAATTTACTGCTGTTATACACACGCGCTAAAATTAAAAATGTATATATCATTAAAAAAAGTTCTGTTCATTAAACATGTTTAAAGCCCCAAAACTATGAAAAAAGTTGATTTGGTTCGAAGCGCGAAAATGGTGTCGGGTTGTGTCATCGACTTTTCCATTATGAAAGCATGCATCTAATATGTAGACCTGAACATACATACATATGTAGCTTACCGTCTGGGATATATTAATAACCAAGTGTAATCAAGTAATCAATTTATTTTTAAATTTAAAGGGACATAGTGAAATATTATTAGAAAAACTTGTTCATAGCCTTTTCACACTGGCAACCATCCACCGTCCCATTATGGGATGGTCCGTGAGGTTTTGTCGTTCCGTAAATTTTTCATTTATTCCACCATCGATCTGGGATGTTCCTAATTTGCACGATTCCGTGCGGTATTTTTTCGAAAATTGTCAAATACAACCATAAATAATAGACATTCACAACGAAAAATCGGAATTCACTACGAAAATGTAAACAATGACAGGCAAATATGTCAAATTATTCTCAGGCACAAAAACTAGAAAGTGAGATAGTTTGTGGACTATCCTCTGGGAATTCGTTTATGATGAGTGTTTTGCAAAACTCATGCAGGAAATTGCACACGCTGTTGGCTGACAGCCTTCCGACTATTCTGTACTCAGAAAAGCAGCCCAAAGTATACAATGCTATGGCGATTTACAATTTTCATTAAAAAGCTCATCTTTGTTTTCGGCTACATTCTTCTCCCAAAATGTCACGAACCGCTTCTAAAAAGATATAGCATATATATTTAAACCATTGATTGGATTTAGTAGAAGAAGTCACAAATGACCAAGCTTCAGAGTTTTCAAAACAAATATCCATTCTAAGATCTCGGCCTCATCAAAGTTGTTCTCATCATTATCATCCATGTCCAGCAACATTTTTTGCTGCTGAATTTCATTCACAGCCATTGCAATATTATTTATATTCATTTTAATTGTAAACGCAAACAAATTTTCACTGAAGGGAATTGTGAGCATCAGCTCTTTCTTATGGATGGTGCATGGCGCCAGTGTGAATCGGAGTTTCACATTTTTCAAAAACTCCCACCGTTCCTCCGGGATGGGGTATCAGGACGTTGTCTGGACGTTGATATGCAATGACTGCACCATCAAGTGGCCCAAGCGACACCAAGACGAAGCCCTTTACGCGCGGAACCCAGGCTAGAAACGCAGCCCCTCCTCCCGCGAGAGGCGCTGCCGCATGTCGCGTGTTACCGAACCGATCGCGAACATGCAGGAAAGATAGGGGCTAGACTAATAATCGAGAAAATAGAGCTAAACACAACCAAAAGAGCTGAAAATGAAAAGTTAGCTAAAAAATAGTATTAATTACGGGAAAGGTATGTTAGTATTAGTGATTTAAGAAGAGGAAGGGAATTAGATGTGGATGTTATAAGGTAGAGAGAATTATAGTCCGAGCATAAGACTCTAATCGGTTCATGCAAGGAATAATTTGATCTACAAAGTGGAAGGAACAAAAAAAAAAGTTTTTAGTAGATATAATAGGATTCGTAAAGTTTATGCGGCCCAACAAGTCAGTGCTATCTACGTCACCCTTGATGAGGTTGTGCATAAAAATCACACCAAGCATTTTTCTACGACTAAGTAAGGTTGGAAGGTTTATCAAAAGCAATATACGATGGTAAGATGGCAGTCTCAAACCTGCATCCCAGTTAAGGCCACGCAGAGCAAAAGTTTTTCTGGACTGATTCTATAGGGTCCTGGTGTACTTTGTACTGTGGGCATTATACACAAGAGCCGTACTCTAAAATCGGACGAACAAGCGAGATATAGAGGGTCTAAGTTATGTAGGGATCGTCAAACTCCTTTGACCACCTTTTTAGAAAACCAAGCACGCCCATAGCCTTATTTACCATGGTGGAAATGTGTTCAGAAAACTTTAGCTTGGGGTCTAGTTTAACACCAAGATCATAAACCAAAGTAATTTTCTCAAGAGAACCATCTCAGAGGGTGTAAGGAGCCAACATGGGGCTGGAGCGATGAAATGTAATTACTTTGCATTTCGGAGCATTAAGGTGTAACATATTTGCACAACACCATGACTGAAAGTTATTGAGATCGGATTGCAAGCGAGAGTGAAATGAAATGTCCTTGTACTGGACACAGAGTTTAACATCATCCGCATACATGAGTACTCGAGAGTTTGTTAATACTAAAGTCAGATCATTAATAAAGAGTTTGAAAAGTAGGGGGCCTAGATGGCTACCCTGTGGTACAGGTCAAGAAAAGGACTTTTTAAAAGGACTTTTTGAGACCTAGAACAAAGGTAGCTAGAAATCCATCTCAAAATATTGGGCGGAAACTCTAAAAGGTCAAGGCAGTGGTTTACAGAGTCGAATGCTTTATTGAAATTAGTGCAGATAAAATCCGTCTAAAAGTTACCTTGCAAGCCTTTAATGATCAACTCTAATAAATTTGTGGTTGTTGATGATCGTCGCCTTATAAATCCGTGCTGAAAGTGCGGAGTTAAAATTTGTTCTAACATTTTAGGAATAGCGGATAACTTAGATATACCTCTATAATTATTTGCATCAGACTTGCTACCTTTCTTATGGAGAGGAATAATAAAAGATTCCTTCCACATCGGGGGAAAGCATGAAGAATTAATGGATAGGGTGAATAGTTTAAGCAGGGGTTCACACAGAGCGTCGCACTATGGTCCAAAAGACCACTTTTTTGGAAACAACCCATTTTTCAAAAGTTTAAAAATAACCGTTCTTTTGATTACTTTGTATTAGAAAAAGAGTGACCATATAAGTTGCGTACCAAAAATTTCCCTAGGTGACGCCACGTTCGCGAAAACAGCGGTGCAACCCAGCTGTTGTTACTAAAGTGCACGCGCAGTGAGAAAAGGCAATTTAATTACAGTTTTAAATCTCTTATAAATTGAAAATACGATCAAACTGATCAAATTTTTTTAGTGAATCTTGATCTGTCGCGTTTTTACTACGTGTTTTGTATTGTTTACTGTATCTAATAGTTTTGATTTCTTCGTAGTTAAAGGTTAAAGTGAGTCCCTTTTTTTGAGCCAATTTTTATTGAAAACTGATTTTTGAAAAGCTATAACAATTGAGTGCCACCGAGTCCCACCTTAAAATCTATTGTGTGTCGTAGATTAATAAATTCTTGTTTATATGTATATAGTAAGAAATACCACATTTGACCACAAATCTTAAAATTTGCATTAGTAGATCATAACCTCAAAATCCACAATACAGAGTTGTTTGACGTTCTATTTTGTTCTACAACATTTATTTTTATGCCCAGAGAAAGCTAAATTGATTCGCAAGGCTGTACAGAACCCAGTAGTAAAGCCGTCACTTTTTTGACCCAACGAGCACCATGGAAAAAGCGTTTTCCCACTCTGACAAAGACGTTTTTCTCTTTGCGAAAACAATTTAAAATTTTTGTTGCTTAAATCAAAATTTTTGTTCTTTTTATGCGTGCCACGCCTTTATAATTTTATTTAAAATGAAATTCATTAATTTCTTAATAAAAATGTTATAAAAGTTTGTTATTCCCTATAACTCATTATTTTTTAATATGCATTATTAAAAAAGGCGGTGCCACACCCATTTTTGTTGGTAAATCCACTTTCTATTAATTATATATATCCAATACAAAAAACCAAATAAGAAAATCTTGTTTCGTTTGCGAGTTATTAATTTATTCCAAAAAGTGGTCGTTTGGACCATAGTGCGTCGGCACAGTACTTAAGTGCACAGCCGGGAACTCTGTCAGGACCTGGTGAAAACACCGGCTTAGCTAGTCAAAGATCATGAAGCAGTGAGCTTTCATTTAACAAGAGGCTGAAAATGCCGTTCGACCTTGGTAAACTGTATGGATACGGCTGACCAGAGTAGCTTTAATGCGAATAATAGGTTGTTTAGAAAAGTTAGGCAAAAAGATCGGCCATTGCCTAATTATTGTTTGCCGTCATATAAAGAAATGATAGCGAGGATGGATGTGCGGACGTTCTACGCTTACTATTTACTGTAAGCTGTAAAACTGTTTGGGGTCCTGTGAAAAGCTTATCCTGCATCAAGATAGGTTTTTTATACCCGTACTCAAAAAGTGTTAAGGGGTATATTGTATTTGTGGTAAAAGTGGATGTCTGTAACGCAGAGAAGGAAAATTTTTCGACCCCCTTATATATTCTTGATCAGTATCAATAGCCGAGTCGATAGAGCCATGTCTGTCTGTCCGTCCGTCCGTCTGTCCGTCCTGATGAGCGCCTAGATCTCAAAGACTAAAAGCAAGAGCAACGAAATTTTGGTTCCAGACTCATGTGATATCACACTGTTACAAGTGTATTTCAAAATTTCGCCCCGCCCCACAAAGGACGAAAATCTGTGGCAGCCACAATTTTGAAGATACGATAAAACTAAAAACGTATTGTAGAGAATGACCATATCTATCAGATTGCCGAATCTGAATCAGATCGGATCATTACTATAGCCAGAATAAAGAAATTAATTTGCAGTTGCTTCTTCCCCCACCTCCTCTGGCGTTGCTGACGCTATTCATTCTCTTTCTCGCTCTCCACACTCTGCCCTGTGCAATGCGCGAGCAACCCCTAGCGGAGGAGATGTATGATCTAAATGGTAGATGTAGAATATTTGTTCTAGATGTATTATCTACATTTTAGATGTAGATGTAGCTAACAGTAGAAGCAAAAAAATGTAAAATGTAAAAAATTTTAAATTTCTATTTTAATTTTAATCATAAGCTCACTAATTTAAATCCTGACTGAGTACGGGTATAAAAGTAGAATCGCGACTAGAAGCGACTATTGTTCTTTCTCGTTTCTTTTTAAATTTTAATGAAAATAATCTAGCTATAACGCAACACCCTTTTTACAACCCCTTTTTTTTAACCCTAAGAAACTTTGCAATATGATTTGTCTAGTTAAAGTAACGAGTATTTGAGATTGGCCGTGTTTCTGTACTTGCTTGGGTACAAATTCTAGGACTAGATTAAGCTTTAAAATGCAAAACTTATGATATTTTTGCGGTATTTTAAAAAAATGGACTTTAAAAACTCGGGAAAAGTCGAACAAGAATTATATCCTGTGTCCTTATATTTTTTTGTGTGTAGTTGCATCAATTAGGCGTCCTTTAAAGTATTGTTCATAAAAATCTATGGTGAAGCGGCTGAGATAAAACAATGCTTTTTTGGGCGAGTTTTTCCAACTAAGGAATTTGGGAAGTATAAGGGAGAGGTGCCGGTTGTGTTTTCTTTTTGCCTCATAACTTTCAACCAATTGCATATTATACAAAACATATGTGTTCCAATTTAAAGCTAAAACTATCAGTGAAATACAGTTGCGAAAAAAATAATAGCACCACCACAACACATTTTTTTCTTGGTACAAAAAATGCGATTACTGTTCCGATTTTATTTTATTTTTAATTTAATTTTTTTTTATTGTTTGGTATTCTATATAAACAAAAAAAAGTGCTACCGCTCTTCATATTTCGGTTTATATATTTTTTTGTACGATTTTAAGAAAAAAGGTCGTAAAAATACCGAAAAAGCAAAATAGCACCATTAGCCCTTTTTTTGGTGAAACCCCCGTATTTCGCGGAACTGCCTTTGTAGAATGCACGTGTTCGTTAGTTCTGACTAAGATTACATGGTTTCTATCATAAAAGTTAAAAATAAAATTTACAATGGGACGTGGAAAACACTGAACTGCAGAGAAGCGCGATCTTATAAAAAAATTTATATTGGATGGAAAAACTTTCAGGGAAGTTGGTTGATTGGTGGGATGCTCCAATAAAATGATTTAAAACGCCTTATACTATGAAGAAAAGACGAAAACACGCGGACGAAAACGATCTATGACCCCTCTTCATGTCAAAATACTGATTCGTCAGAGCAAGAAGGATCCCTTCAAGCCTGCTACCGAGCTTAAAAAAAAAACTTAAAATTATTTCGACGGACCTAACAGTTCGCCCATATCTTAGGCAACATAACCTTAAAGCCTGCAGCCCAAGAAAGGTACCAGTTTTAAACGCGACACATATAACTAACAGAATGAAGTTTGCAAGGGATCATGCAAATTGGACATCCCAAAAATGGAGGAATATTCTATGGTCAGATGAGTCCAAAGTGGTTATTTTTGGTGGAAAGGGATCTCGATGATACCTTAGACGTCCAAATAATACAAAATACAAACCCCAGTACACCACAAAAACTACTACTACCATACTACTATGGGCCTGTTTTTCCTAATATGGAGTAGGTCCAATACATTGGATAAAAACCATCATGGATCAGCACGTGTACGTGAAAATTATGGAGACAGTAATGCTACCCTTTGCAGAATATGAAATTCCGCTCGTATGGGTCTTTTAACAGGACAATGACCCCAAACACAACAGCAAGAAAGCGAAGGAATGTTTTTTTTTTTTTTTGGCCTAGTTTTGTCAGTTTCAAAAGAGTTTCTTAAATAACTTAAAAACGTTTACAAAAAAAATGATTTTTTTGTATTCCCAGGTTTGTAATAGTCTCCCATTTCTAAAAATGTGCTTAAACTTTCCTTAAAGTTAAAAATGTGAATTGGGGAATTGTTTAAAAATTGCTTGTGGTGGTGGTGCTATTTTTTTTCACAGCTGTACATACTGATAAAAAATATATATACTTTATGGGGTCGGAAAATTTTCCATCTCTGCCTTACACATCCACTTTTACCACAAATACAATATACCCCTTAACTCTTTTTGAGTACGGGTATAAAAATCAGTGAGCAACTGTCTAGCGGCTCCCTTCCACTGGCAAAAGTCAAATCGCATCCCAGCTGGCAGCGCATTATGTTGCCGAAGAGCCCTGTAGATGGGCTCGTTATTGCCATAGTTGGTCCGATGGCGCTCGACCATAAAGGGTGAATGTGCTCTTAGGCTCCTGGCTAGGGGGCTGAAGCCAATCCTGCAAAGCAGGTCTCAGGGCAATCGATATTATCCATTTAAAGATCATAAAGAAAGATTTGTGCCGCGATGGTCCTACGATCCTCAAGAGAGGAGAGGTGCACAAGGCGACAACTACGCTCATACGACGGCAAAGGGACAGAAAAGTGCAAGGGTTGGAGTGAAAACTTAAGAAACTTTCTTTGCAGCATCTCGAGATGTGAAACGACTGGTGGGGTTCCAAACGCAAGCGTTCAAGAAACGAGTACATTGCGCTTAACAAAGCCGATCATAGCGCAGGCTTTTGGCAAAATGAAATTCAAATGCTCGTTAAAGAGAAACTTTGAGTCAAACAAGACCTCTAGATCAAGTATCTCCGTCTGCTTCAAAAGCGGATGGCCATCTAACATAAAATTTACTAAAGTTGAAAGTAAGGAAGTTAGGTCTGTACCAACGAGCAACTCCATCCAAATCTCGCGGCAACAGGATACTATCGCCTATAGTTTTGACAGAACGGACAATTTTCAAATCATCAGCAAAGAGCAGATACTCAGAGGTTTGATTGCTGAGACATATGTCGTTGATAAATACTGTGAACAGCAGTGGACTAAGTGCACTTTCCTGTGGAAGGCCGGAATTATCCAAATATGGGTCCGAACGATTGGTCGTGGATCTACCCGCCATAAAATATACAAATATACAAATTCATGATGAAAATTATCCTTTTGGAAATCGGCAATCGCATCCAAGATGTCACCGTCAGATATAACCAGTGAACCAATATTGACAATATTGATAGAATTTAGTATACATAAGTCATTCCCAACTGCATAAGGCTCTAAATTTGATCTGAAAAAAATAAGCAAACAGTTGGCTATGCCACTATCAGTATTTTCGATCAATTTACCTACGCTCATAGCAGAAAGAAGAGGGATCGTCGATCTTTTGGAACTTATAAAGCGCCAAAACGACCTGGCATTGACTTTAAGTTCCCTCTCAACTAGCGTTCGCATTTACTACTCTGGCAGCTCTGTATTTTATTCATGCGTAGGTTAATAAGCGAAATGATAAACGAATTTTATTCAAGCTCAATGCTTCTATTAAGTAAATAGGAACTTATGCAAATACAAACTAATAATTATTAATTATAATTAATCCTCTTCTAAAAACAAAGCCAAATTTTCGATCGCACTATCTAAGTGGGTCGAATTAAGCCTGACTAAAAGTATGTTTCCCAACGTTTCATGACTTAAACGATTTCGGCTTACGCAATAAATCAATACTTGAAAGTGCGAAAAAAAATTTACCAAAACGCATTCTAGCTAGCGACAAGCCTAAAATAACGGTAAATTACGAAGCAGCGATCGCAGAATGTTAGCAAAAACAAAAACACATGAGAGCCGTAGCAAATGAAAAATTTTCATTTGCTCTGCTCTCATCTCGGTCTCAGTTTTCGGCTACCGCTCCGGCTACGCAGAGCACATTATTTCATTTTCTGCTCTTGCTATTGCTATAGCATATCAAGCGAAAAAACTACGGAGCAGAGCAGAGCGAATACTTTTTCGTTGTTCGGCTACGGCTCTGCTACGGCCCTGCTACGACTCTGTTCAAAGTGAGAGCGGGAGCGAGAGCAAAATGAAATACTACAGAGTAGCGTAGCATTTTCAAACGCTGCTCTCAACGTAAGCAATGTATTGATTGCATAAAAACTTACTTAGAAAGGTAAACTCGCGCTTATAATGCATATCCCTCGCCCAATCAACAGGGTCACGGGTCCTACCAAAACGTTTATATAACTTGTTACGTATATCTCATTAGACCCAGGAAACCTATAGGGGCCATGCACTCTTTTGCAAGCATTACATCAATAAGAAGCGTCAGCAACAGGATGCGGGAGAACAGAAGTCCAGTTTACGTTCGACATTTCATCCTGAATAGCATTAAGACTTATCTACTACTATAGAAAACTAAAAGTTTGTTGAACCGCAAGACAAGAGGTGAAGAGGGTAAAGGTACAGGTATATCTTACTTGTTATAATTTTAAGGGATAATTCAGGGGATAGGGTATGATAAGATTATTATTATCAAGGCATCAACATCTAAAATGATCGTGTTGAGCGTAATTTGAACTACAGAAGGGTAGACGAAACGGGAGAAAGGTACGGGTAGGTCTAAGAAACAAAAAGTCCAGCTGGCGAAGAAGTGATTCTGAGTACACAACACCAACTAAGAGCTTGTGTACAAACATAACGCCGTTACGAGAATGTCCAGAATCCAGTCCAGAATCGGACGAACAAATGAGACAAACAGCAAACGGGTCGTCAAACTACTTGGACCAACGCTTTATAAACGCTAAAACACCCTTAGCTTTATTTACTGTTGCAGCTATGTATATGGCTATTAAAACACAGTCTTTGATCAAAAAGAACTCCAAGGTCATTTGAACTCGAAATTTGTTCGAGGAAATGATTTCCTAGAGCGTACGAGAGAAAATGTGGAGCGTGACGGTAAAAAGTCATAAGTTTACATTTCCAAAGGTTCAGAAAAAAGAGATTTTTTGAACACCAAATTTGCAACTCGTTTAGGTCGAGCTGAAGGAGTATGTGCAGGTACCAATCAGAGTAGGAGAGATACATCGTCAGCGTAAATTAGTGTAGAAGAGTATGTTTTAACTTGAGGAAGGTTATTCAAAAATAAAAAAACAGAAGTGGACCTAAATGACTACCTTGTGGCACTCCTGATGTAACATTAACGACATTCGACAACACATTAGTAAACAAAACAGGTTTTTTGCGCTTAGACAGATATGACGATCCAGTTTAGAAAATTATTGGGGAAACCAATTAAAGAAAGCTTGTGAATTAGCAGAGAAAGGTTCACGGATGATGGAATCCGTGAAAATTACGTCAGTTTCTAGTAAGCTTTGAGATCCTCAATGTGCGAAAGTTTAAGACTGAGCTGCAAGGTCAGGAACTTCTCGGTGAGAGCGATAAATTGCGTTGGGACATCCTGAAAAACAGTACGAGTCGTTTCTCATAAAAGTGCGCATTTCGGCCTCAATCTCCTGGCAAATCAAACATGCACCGGACCATTACATTCATTGCATTTATTGGAGTTTGCGGCGGTCAAATTTTTTATTAAAGAGCACAAGCTCCTTTGCAATGGTAACGGTGTCAAATCCATATCAAATTGACAATGTCAATGCATCAATCAGTAATCTATTTTTATACCCGTAGTCAAAAAGTACGTATTGTGTTGTATATTGTATTGTGTATTGTATATTGTATTGTGTATTGTATATTGTATTGTGTATTTTATATTGTATTGTGTGTTGTATTGTGTATTGTATATTGTATTGAGTATTGTATATTGTATTTGTGGTAAAAGTGGATGTGTGTAAGCAAGAGAAGGAAACGTTTCCGACCCCATTAAGTATATATATTTTTGATCATTATTTGATATTATTCTCTTTCTCGCTCGCACACACTCTGCTTTGTAAAGTGCGCGAGCGGTAGAGATGTAGAATGTAAATGGTATATGTATGTGGAATATACATTATATACAATATAGCCAGAGTAAAGAAATTCATTTTCGGTTGCTTCCCCCACCTCCTCTGGCGATGCTGACACTACTTATTCTCCTTCTCGCTAGCACACACTCTGCCCAGTGCAATGCGCGAGCGTTCCGGAGAATATGTAGAATCTGAATAACATACACAATGTAGAATATACATTTTAGATGTATAATCGACATTGTAGATGTAGATAACAGATGTACCAAACAAATGTAAAATTTAAAATATTTTAAAATTCTCAAAAATTTATAAACTGACTGAGTACGGGATTAAAGTAGGGTCGCGTCGAGAAGCGAATCACACGTTCCTTCTCGTTCCTTTTGCAATAAAGATACGTTTTGTTTTATAACAAGCCGATTACTTTTTATTTCGGCGAGAAATAAGTTGCCGTTTTGAAAACAAAAAATTCTTCCGTTTTACGCAACGTAGCTATTTGTTTCGTTATAAGCACAAAAACTGCGTATTGTTAACGAATATGACTTACAATATTAATATCAGTAGACTTTTAAAAATTCATAATTTTTATAAATCGGTTAATTAAGTAGCATTCTATGTATTTGGAAAGTATCTGGTCAATTTAATTGTACTTTTTAATTAGGCAGTGTCAATTTTATTAAGTAAAGGATATACTCTGATAAAAAAAATTCAAAAAATAGGACTTTGCGTGCTTTTGGATTGCATTGTTGAAGATTATTTTTGTAATGACTAATAAAATATGTAACCTTTTTTGTTTACTTTAAATTTAAATTAAATTTAAATTAAATTTAATTAAATTTAAAATAAAAAATACTGTACATTCACATTTATGCCAAAAAAGTCTTCTGGACCATAGTGGAATCGATCACCCGATCTCAACACAACAGATAGTTTTTATCGACCCGTTTATAATCTTTTGTGAAATTTTAATTTGGTCCTGAAAATATTTATGATATATCTTAAGTTGTTTTTTCTATTATAAATCAACTTAACAAAAATTAGATATTGGTGATATATGGAAACTCATATTGACACTTTGATTATGACCGCAGGCGTATATAATATACAGGTTGCATAGAAATATAATTTACCCAACACTATTTATATATACATAATTGTTTTTTTTTTTTTAGGAATCTTTTGTATTTATAATGAGTAAAACGTCTTTTGATAAAGTTCTTAATGGATATATTGCTCAACGAGAATAAAATCTATATTTTTCCCAATGGATATATTGCTGGAACTAAAAAAATTAAATAAATAGAATAAACATCAACGAGAACAAAATGGCAAACACAATATCGTTAATGTCCAATGTGATACGAAATGTAGTGAGCAAAAAACGTATTCGGTACAAAGAAAAAGGATACAACTTGGATCTTACATGTAAGAACTTAATCTAAATATTTACTATACTTGATTATACTTTACTTTAATTTGGTGCGCTGACATTTTATATCATTGATATCATTCTTAATGTAATTTATATCAGAAAAATCACAATCAGGAACATCTTCGATGGTGAATTTCGATTCTGAACGATTAAATTCAGCTACAAAGTCTGAAGCACTTATGACTATGTATTCAATATACAAAATATGCTTCCTCACAATCATTTTGGTTGGTTGCGCCAATACCCGCCGATACAACATTTCCTGTGTAAAATCGCAAAATAGTTCCAGTCGATTTTTGTTGTCGAATTTATATGTTTTGAGCCTTTTTCATTTTTATCTAATCATCAGAAGTATGTCGGGCTGCCACAGCTGTTCGGAGAATTTCACCCTTTGTTGTTGCCGTGACCAATTTTTTCAGTTCCAATTTTGAGGTTGGTTTACAAAAAATTATTTATATAAAGGACACAAGCTCAATTGCTCAGAAAATGGTGTCAACATAATGTCAATGCATCATCTATTTTTTTCCTTTTGCATTTTAGATTTTTTTTAGCTGTATGAAAAGCCGTGAAATTTTGGCGAGGAATTTGTTGCCGTTTTGAAAACGGAAAAGTCTTGCGTTTTACGAGTGCGGGAGCGCCTGACTTTTCGTTTTGAAAAGTAAAAAGCTTTTTTTTGTGAAAGTGAAAACGGGAGCCTGTCTGATAGTATCAAAATATTTGATTACACTACTCGAAAAAGTTGAACTTTTTATTTAGGCTGTGGCCCAACATGATTTTACTAATAGATTTCGAGATTTAAAATTGTTTGAACATTTTTATACCCGTACTCAAAAAGAGTTAATGGGTATACTGTATTTGTGGTAAAAGTGGATGTGTGTAACGCAGAGAAGGAAAATTGTCTGACCCCATAAAGTATATATATTCTTGATCAGTATCAATAGCCGAGTCGATAGAGCCATGTCTCTGTCCGTCCGTCTTGTTTGACACCTAGATCTCAGAGACTATAAGAGATAGAGCAACCAAATTTTGTTTCCAGACTCATGTGATATCACACTGAATCAAGTTTCTTTCCAAATTGTGCCACGCCCCCCTCCGCCTTCACAAAGGACGAAAATTTGTGGCAGCGACAATTTTGAAGATACGATAAAACTAAAGTATCGTAAGGAATGACCATATCTACCAGATTGCCAAATCTGGTACAGATCGGATCATTATTATGGCCAGAATGAAGAAATGAATTTTCAGTTGCTTCCCCCACCTCCTCTGGCGTTGCTACTGACGCTACTCATTCTCTTTCTCGCTCGCACACACTCTGCCCTGTGCAATGCGCGAGCAACCCCTAGCGGAGGAGATACATTTTAGATGTAGATGTAGTTAACAAATGTAGCAAAAAAATGTAAAATTCAATTTTTTTTAAAATTTTAATCATAAGCTCATAAATTTATATACTGACTGAGTACGGGTATAAAAGTAGAGTCGCGACTGGAAGCGACTCACGTTCCTTCTCGTGTTTTTTATGGTTTGGTTTTTTTTAAAAGAATTTTTTTTCTGATATCTTCCAGACGTTAAACTGCAGCTAAAAAGTGTCTGGTCTGATTTAAACCTGCAATTATCAGCTTTTCATAACTGCAAAGTTTTGTAACTTTTAAAAAACTCTTAAAAAAAAAAAAAATTATTAAAAAAAACACCATAATTCTTTAAAATATTTAAAATGTCGAAATTTAGAAGAAAACGTCATTTCGGGACACCGCGGAAATGACGTGTTTAGTAGTGTTATTAATAAAAAAAAGACCGTTACGTTACATATAGAACAAAGACCGAAATTATTATAATGCTGATTTAATGTTTTATTTCAAAAGTAGGCGAAAAATGCTTAAGGAAAAGTAAAATTATTTTGTTATTGCAATAGATTTTACAAAAACAAATTTTAATTATCTGTGATTGTTACGTTAAAATAAAAATTTCTATGGAACTATTTTTAATTACAAAGAGAGCAAACATTTGTCAAATATTTCATTAATCTACTTTCTAATAACTTAGTTCCTTTTAAAAATGTTAATGAGCAAGTCAACAAATTTTTTGTTTTAATGTTACAAACCTTTTTGGTACGTGCCATGTTTTTGCCCTGATGGAACGACCGAAGAAGTGAACAGTTTTGAAACCATCAATAGTTATCGTGTTGGTCATTGTGTTTTATTAAAAAGAGGGAGCAGTATAAAAAAATACAAAAAATATTTTAAAACATCGAAATTGAAAAAAAAAAACGTTAGTTCACGTAGTTTCCTTATATATTCTTTATAAGCATCAATGTCTATCTGTCCGTCCGTCTGTCCATCTTGAGACTATAAGAGCTAGAGCAAAATGTATATATATTATTTTTTCTATATATATAGACAAGGACGTTCGGGTGGCTCCTTAGTTTGACCAGGTATCTTGTGGATTGCTAGTTAATAATGTCACCGACTGAGGGGACTCCAAGGTCTTTGGCGATGTCTCTATTACGGACATACCACTCAGCACCAGAGATCTTTCGGAGGGTCTTGTTCTGAATCACCCTGATCCTGTCCAGGTTCGTTATCGCTGCGATACCATAGACCTGGATGCTATACCTCCATGCAGGCGCCAGGATTACCTTTTATTTTCGGATCTTGTTGGCCAGGCTGAGCTTGTTGTTAGGCTTAAGAAGCTAGTGGAGTTTTCTAGCCTTGCTATACAAGGCGCTTCTGACCATCCTTGTGTGGCTGGCCAAGGGCAGGCGGGTGACCAGCGTGGTTCCCAGGTTCCCTCCGCTTCTGCAACAGCTCGCCATGAAGAAAGACCCCAGGGCATGGTCTATTCATAAGCGTGTGTCACTACCACGCACTTTACAGGGTTCACATTGATATTCCACCTACATGCCTAGTTCTGAAACCTTTTGAGGTACCACTGGAGGTTGTCCGTGGCGTCGTAAACGCAGTTGGCACTTCACAGGACTGCCGTGTCGGCAAATGTGGCAAGTTTTACATCGATTGGGTGCGATGTATTGTCAACGCTAGTTTTAGGCATATCGTGCGTGAAAAGTCTGTACAGCGTTGGCCCTAGCTTCAATCACCTTCACCGTGGAAACTGCTCCGCTCTGTGCGACTTGGAACGTTCTGTCCTTTAGGAAGCTTCCAATTATCAGGAAAAGCTGGTGGTTTATCAAGGGTTTTATCTTCGTCGTGCCAAACTCTGTCCAGGTACGCTGCTACACCCCATGCAGCTGCTCCGGAGTACCATCCTTCAGCCTGAGCCCAAATTGATGATTAGGGATGGCTCTATTTACGGATATGCTGTCCAATAATCTGTCAAGAACGCAGCGCTCTAGGAGCTTCCCAAAGGTGGGGAGCAGTATGATTGGCCTGTAATTGGCCAGGACGTCCGGGGATTTTCCGCGTTTATGCAGCATGATAACCTGCGCGGCTTTCCATGCTTTGCTCAGAGTTGCATTCAGTATTTGTAACAGGTACAAAAACGCTCTGAGTGGCAGCGCTGTTATCTATATTGTCTTTTCCTGGGGCCTTTTTAGCTTTGAGAAAGCGGATATCCGCCTTCAGTTCCTGGAGCGTGATTGGGGCCATCGGGAGCTCCACTTGGCGGACTTCACTCAGCTTAGCAGCAACTAGGCTTGCTCTCCTCGCTGGGGCCGTCCTGAATGGTCTGAATCTGGACTCCAGCTCAACTGCAAAGGATTCCAACCGATCCGCTGCTGACCTCGCCCATGAGCCGTCTGCCTTCCTTACTGGGAAGTTAGAGGTGGATTGCAGTTTGTAACGGCTCGTGAGCTTCCATAGGGTGTAGTTCGAGTACACGACTGAGATAGTAGTTTGTCGGTGTCTTCGGACTTTAGCTTGGTCAGCTGTTTCATCAGCCTGTTCGCTACTATTCTGAAGAGTCTATCCACCCGGAGGTCATTGATGCTAAGGAATTTTTTCCTAAGCCTTTTTCTTTCGAATCAGTAGTCCTTCTACTTAACTCGACGTCACGCTTCTGTGACCTCCAGTACGCGACGGTTGAGTGACTTGGTGACTTTGTGGGGCAGCAGCCTCGCAGACCTTGGCCACAAATGAGTCAGTGGCCCCTTTCACTTACTCGATGGTCCTCAGCTCCGTATTTAGGTCCAGGGATCCTTTAAGAATTTCTCTGAACTGGACTTTGTTTGTTCCAGTCTTGAGTATCTCCGTCTTGGCAGGAATCATCTGAAGTGTAGCCGTTAGTTTCGCGATTAGTGGTAAGTGGTCAGAGCTTAGCTCGTGCTCCTCACGGACTGAAGTCAACCTCCCATAACTACAAAATAAACATCTTTCGACGAAACTTAGACTTCAATGTCAAAACTCTGTAAGGAACCTATTTCAGACTGGGGTAAGCTCAGTCTGTCCAGGGTCGGCTACAAGAAATTTGTAGTTGTTGCGTTGTCGCAAAGGCTCAGTGGGATCAGGAGAAGGCGAGTCAGAGCAGTGCGTTGTCGCAAAGGCTCAGGAAAAGGCATTAATAGTTAAGTTGAATAAAATGACTCGAGAGGCGTAAGCTGTGAGTATACAATTATGTGTTTATTCAAGTTATATTCGATAATGAGGTCCCTGGCTGCACCATGTGGTTGTTGATTAAAACTTACGTGTGACCAATATAAGGGAAATTAACCGGGCTAAGTTGGAAATGCGCGGGGCTCGCGTAGCCATGGGCACGTTCTGCGTTGGCGACGTGTTCGTGTGTGTGCCTGTTGTTGCAGACAGGCACTCGTGCTTTAAAAATAGTGACTATATTTCTCGTGGGTCGGACCGAGTTAGGCGTGGCGAGGTTATGTCGGCATGTTGTACCGGTAAAGCTGCGTGTCTTTGAGATTCGCTGCTAAGTGATCGGCTGCTCAAATCTCTCCTGCATCGAGCCCTGTTGTTTCCTCTTCATTTTCGATAGCTTCCTTCTGTTCTGTATCGATAGTTTTAGGGGTTGCCACCTCGCCAACCATCGGTAGTATTTTTGTATTAAACGTCCTAACGCCTTCAGTGGCGGGTTTATTTGCTTACTTATAATTTCTTATAACGACTTATTAATTAATAAATGAAAGCTGGAATTAGAATTTAGCCTTCAGTGGCGGATAGCGTTGTGGGAAGGGCCCTACAAAAATGATGATGAAAGTGAGGTCTGTAAAGCCTTCAAGGTCTAGTCGTTTGGGGCTGCGCTCCAATTGCTTTCCTGTGCAAGCTCTTCGAGGATGTTTGTGTCTGCTTCTTGGAGAATCTCGTTGATGTCCAGCTCCGAACCAATGGTTTGCAATAGATCCTCTAGGTCCTCGGCGGCTAGGGCCTGTTCGCCAACCCGTGAGGCGGGGTCTACGTTGGATGTTGATGGCACTACGGGCATGGGTTCGTCAGCTGCGTGGCTCTGCGGGATGTTCCAATCGAGATCTTCTAGGTTCTCGGCGCCTAGGACATGTTCGCCAACCCGTGAGGCGGGGTCTTCTTGCGGTGAAGTCAGCTTGACCCTTCGAAACCGGATATAGAGAGACTGCTCGATGGGGCTTGGCATCCCTTTCTCTGTCGACTTCCCAGTTTTCATCAGATCTTGTGAGACTCGGGGTGGGGTAGGTTCGCCGGAAACGAGGGCCATCTTCATCCTCTAGTGAGGATACCGTCTCCCAACTACCGAGATTACTCTCTGTTTTGGGACTGGGCGCGGTGCGTCGCCGTTTCGGGAGTATATGTGCCTAGAATCGAAGCCGATGCTGAGAAGGAAGAACTCATCATTCAGGACGATTATGCACCTTGTCATTGGGCGCGGTCTGTAAGTGATTCTTTGACTTTTTGCTCATTTTCATAATTTCATCCGAGAATATAATTCGTGACCACTCTGAATCACTTTAATTTGATTTTTCCTTCGACCAATTAAAGTTTTTTTTTTTTGGTACCACAAAATTTTTAACAATTACTAATTTTAAAAAAATTTCAAATATATTTTTTGTTTGTTACACTACTCGACAAAATTGAACTTTTTATTTAGTGTAAGGCCCAAAATGATTTTACTGATAGATTTCGAGATTTAAAATTTTTTAAACAACATTGTTTTTTTTTATGGTTTAGTTTTTTTTTAAGAATTTCAAAAAAAAATTTTTTGTTTTAGATTTAGTGCTTCTATTTTTCACATAACTTAAGTATTTATTTTCTGCTGGCATGTTACATTGCAGTTCTGAAAAGCTGACAAATGCAGCTATAAATCAGAACCCCAGACACCTTGTAGCTTTGCAGTATTTTTTCACGAAAGTTTGAATTTAAAAACTGGAAAAGTCGAAAAAAAAATAAGTCTTGGCAAACATTTTTGTTTTTACATATACGCATTAATTAAGCGTCCGGAATGCGTTTGCTCTGTTCCCAATTGGCAGTTGGGCCGCAAATTTCAAAAAGGTATTTTTATACCCGTACTCAAAAAGAGTTAAGGGGTATACTGTATTTATGGTAAAAGTGGATGTGTGTAACGAAGAGAAGGAAAATTTTCCGACCCCATAATATAAAGTATATATATTCTTGATCAGCATCAATAGCCGAGTCGATAGAGCCATGTCTGTCTGTCCGTCCGTCCGTCTTGTTTGACGCCTCGTTCTCAGAGACTATAAAAGCTGGAGCAACCAAATTTGGTTTCCAGACTCATGTGATATCACACTGAATCAAGTTTATTTCCAAATTGTGCCACGCCCCTCCTCCTTCGCAAAGGACGAAAATCTGTGGCATCCACAATTTTTAAGATACGATAAAACTAAAAACGCAGTATCGTAGAGAATGACCATATCTATCAGATTGCCGAATCTGAATCAGATCGAATCATTATTATAGCCAGAACAAAGAAATTAATTTTCAGTTGCTTCCCCCGCCTCCTCTGGCGCTGCTGACGATTTTCATTTTCTTTCTCTCTCGCACACACTGCCCTCTGCAATGCGCGAGCAACCCCTAGCGGAGGAGATGTAGAATATTTGTTCTACATGTGAGCTTTTGATTGAAATTTTAAAAAAATTTAAAAATTTTACATTTTACATTTTTATGCTACATTTGTTAATTACATCTACATGTAAAATGTAGATAATACATCTAGAACAAATATTCTACATCTTCCATTTAGATTCTACATCTCCTCCGCTAGGGGTTGCTCGCGCATTGCAGAGGGCAGTGTGTGCGAGAGAGAAAGAAAATGAAAATCGTCAGCAGTAGATGTAGTTAACAAATGTAGCAAAAATGTAAAATGTAAAATTTTTAAATATTTTTAAAATTTACATTTTACATGTAGATGTAGTTAACAAATGTAGCAAAAAAATTTAAAATGTAAAATTTTTAAATTTTTTTAAAATTTCAATCAAAAGCTCACAAGTTTATATACTGACTGAGTACGGGTATAAAAGTAGAGTCGCGACTAGAAGCGACTCACGTTCCTTCTCGTTTTCTCTGAGATTCAGCGTCACATTTTCCAAATATTTCTGTTCCATAAAATAAGATGGTTAAATGTTATTCCTAAATTTTCTGCTTGATCTACATAGTTAATTTGTTTTCCTTCAATTTCAAGCTTGGGATTATTTATCGTATTTATGGGTTTTTTATATACTACAACACATATACATTTATCTGGATTAAGTGCCAATCCATTAACATTTATCTGGATTAAGTGCCAATCCATTACGTTTGGCCCAGTTACACACATTTAACAAATCACTGTTACACACACTTATACACTCTTCAATTTTACTTAATGGGCGACTTACATACATTTGGACTTCATCTGCGTACATATGTATGACTCTTACAGTTTAGCAGAACATTTGGCAGGTCATTTACATATAACGAAAACAGCAGCGATCCAAGGACTGAGCCTTGTGGCAAACCACGTGTAATGCTCATTATCGATGAAATTCTATCTTCACTTACAACTGAATGTCTTCTTTCGGTTAAATACGATCTTAATAACTTTATAGCTGGATTGCTAAAGTTTAAAAACTTGCTCAATTTAAGTAATACGATTTCGTAGTTAACCGTGTCAAAAGCTTTTCTGAAGTCAGGTAGAACCAGTAACGTCAGTAACGTCTTCTGTAATATTTACTTTTGCTGTGGTACAGCTTCTTTGTTTTCTGTAACCTGACTGTTTGTCACTTAATAAAGTATTGAAATTGAAGTACATAAGAATTTATTGTGACATTAATTGTTCAAGAACTTTTACCAGAAACGATAATATTGATATGGGCCTATACTCATTTTTACCTTTGGGAACCGGAATTATTTTTGCCCACTTCCATGTATCTGGAAATGTAAATTTTGCAAGAGCTGTGTTGCAAATGTGAATAATGTGCAGCAATATTTTCGAAAGCAAAATTTTAAGAAATTTCGGATTTCTTTCTTCCAGTCCCATTGCATTTGACTTAATTTTAAGCACAGATTCAAAGACATCACACTGACTGACACACAAAGCTAAAATTATTATCACAGGAACTATTTGGTATATTGTCAAGATAATTATTACATATATGCTACTTCAGGTACTCTGTTTATCACGAATTTTCTGTTTAATTCGTCTATGCCTACATAAATTTTAGTTTTATTTGTCATCTTTTCTATTCCCAAGTCCCATGTCCTACTTGTTGATATTGCACTTTGCAACCTTTCAGAATAAAACGATTTTTTAGCTGTCAATATTAATTGGTTTGTTTTTTTCCTCATCTTTTGAAATTCCTGATAATGGACAGACGTTTTGTAGCGTTTCCATTTTGTAAAGGCGTTGTTCTTTAACGAAATATTATTGGCAATTATTTGGTTAAACCATTGATTTTTCTTTGGAGTAATTTTTAATCTACATATCGGTACGAATGTTTCATGTCCTCGTAGTTGTTCTACCTGGGAATCTATATCATCCATGAATGCATCGTTAAGTTTGGTAATGTCAATATTCTTAAAATTCCCATACCATATGTCGCCTTTAGTCTTTTTACAATTAAAATCATATGTCATAAATATTAGGTCGGTCTGGAAAATATTGGGACAGATAACTGATCGTATAGAAGGACTTTTCTTTTATCATTAACAAAAAAGAGGTCCAATAGTGTGTTTGTTGTGTTTGAAAAATGTGTTGGTATACTATTATTGACAAGATCCAAGCCTAACGAAGCCATCGCTGTCGCCATATGTCTTTCCTTTATTATATTGATATTTAAGTCCCCCGTAATAGTAACGTCAGTATAGCTTAAAGCACTGCTTGCAACTTTTAACTTGGTGTGGCTACCTTATTCTCTTATTACTTTTCTGTTTTCTTTCACTTTTCTGTTTATTGAAAATGTATTTTTAGAGCCAATCCTCAGTTATTTCCACCGTCGAATATTTATTTTCACTGCGGAATAAGTTACCGCTGTGAATTAAACACTCTGTTTGACATTGAATTGTGTATTTCACGAGACTTTCCAATTTTTATTAGCTACAATGTCGCTGGGTGTACATATGCTATGAAGTTTTGATGCATAAAATTATCTTAACGGTTGTATCATAAGTATATTTGAAAATTTTCGACCGATTCAAATAGTCGACCGATGGAATTTGTTAGTCATCCGGCTAATAACAATCGTCTAAACTTCCAAATTGAATCGCGATATCTTTAAAATTACGCTTGTTATTAATTTAATGCCGCTAGATTGCTCGTTTCGCCCACTGTGCGACGTGCCTGTTTGTCAACGAAGGATAAAATATCTTAATCTATATTTCACTGAAATACCATCAGCTGATTTTCTAGTTTAGTTTAGTTTATTTCATATACATATTCCTAACGCTACAGTATTTCTACTTTATGTTGGTGCGTTAGTCACAAAGGGTTCACATACATACATAGATATTTTTCAAACAATATGATTTACTTATTAAAAATTGAGATATGATCAATTCGTCTTTTATTGTAGATGTAACGGGCAATGTTGTTCAATTTTACTGTTAATTTTCTCTGAGATTCAGCGTCACATTTTCCAAATATTTCTGTTCCATAAAATAAGGTGGTTAAATGTTATTCCTAAATTTTCTGCTTGATCTACATAGTTAATTTGTTTTCCTTCAATTTCAAGCTTGGGATTATTTATCGTATTTATGGGTTTTTTATATACTACAACACATATACATTTATCTGGATTAAGTGCCAATCCATTAACATTTATCTGGATTAAGTGCCAATCCATTACGTTTGGCCCAGTTACTCACATTTAACAAATCACTGTTACACACACTTATACACTCTTCAATTTTACTTAATGGGCGACTTACATACATTTGGACTTCATCTGCGTACATATGTATGACTCTTACAGTTTAGCAGAACATTTGGCAGGTCATTTACATATAACGAAAACAGCAGCGATCCAAGGACTGAGCCTTGTGGCAAACCACGTGTAATGCTCATTATCGATGAAATTCTATCTTCACTTACAACTGAATGTCTTCTTTCGGTTAAATACGATCTTAATAACTTTATAGCTGGATTGCTAAAGTTTAAAAACTTGCTCAATTTAAGTAATACGATTTCGTAGTTAACCGTGTCAAAAGCTTTTCTGAAGTCAGGTAGAACCAGTAACGTCAGTAACGTCTTCTGTAATATTTACTTTTGCTGTGGTACAGCTTCTTTGTTTTCTGTAACCTGACTGTTTGTCACTTAGTAAAGTATTGAAATTGAAGTACATAAGAATTTATTGTGACATTAATTGTTCAAGAACTTTTACCAGAAACGATAATATTGATATGGGCCTATACTCATTTTTACCTTTGGGAACCGGAATTATTTTTGCCCACTTCCATGTATCTGGAAATGTAAATTTTGCAAGAGCTGTGTTGCAAATGTGAATAATGTGCAGCAATATTTTCGCAAGCAAAATTTTAAGAAATTTCGGATTTCTTTCATCCAGTCCCATTGCATTTGACTTAATTTTAAGCACAGATTCAAAGACATCACACTGACTGACACACAAAGCTAAAATTATTATCACAGGAACTATTTGGTATATTGTCAAGATAATTATTACATATATACTACTTCAGGTACTCCGTTTATCACGAATTTTCTGTTTAATTCGTCTATGCCTACATAAATTTTAGTTTTATTTGTCATCTTTTCTATTCCCAAGTCCCATGTCCTACTTGTTGATATTGCACTTTGCAACCTTTCAGAATAAAACGATTTTTTAGCTGTCAATATTAATTGGTTTGTTTTTTTCCTCATCTTTTGAAATTCCTGATAATGGACAGACGTTTTGTAGCGTTTCCATTTTGTAAAGGCGTTGTTCTTTAACGAAATATTATTGGCAATTATTTGGTTAAACCATTGATTTTTCTTTGGAGTAATTTTTAATCTACATATCGGTACGAATGTTTCATGTCCTCGTAGTTGTTCTACCTGGGAATCTATATCATCCATGCTAAATATTCTATTCCAGTCATAGGTTTTGAATGCATCGTTAAGTTTGGTAATGTCAATATTCTTAAAATTCCCATACCATATGTCGCCTTTAGTCTTTTTACAATTAAAATCATATGTCATAAATATTAGGTCGGTCTGGAAAATATTGGGACAGATAACTGATCGTATAGAAGGACTTTTCTTTTATCATTAACAAAAAAGAGGTCCAATAGTGTTTGTTGTGTTTGAAAAATGTGTTGGTATACTATTATTGACAAGATCCAAGCCTAACGAAGCCATCGCTGTCGCCATATGTCTTTCCTTTATTATATTGATATTTAAGTCCCCAGTAATAGTAACGTCAGTATAGCTTAAAGCACTGCTTGCAACTTTTAACTTGGTATGGCTACCTTATTCTCTTATTAACTCCGAAAAGATCTGATGCTGGCTTTACTGAGAGTGCAAGACAAGAACAAATATTGCTCTTCCACAAAACAATAACAAACAATCTTTCACTTTTCTGTTTATTGAAAATGTATTTTTAGAGCCAATCCTCAGTTATTTCCACCGTCGAATATTTATTTTCACTGCGGAATAAGTTACCGCTGTGAATTAAACACTCTGTTTGACATTGAATTGTGTATTTCACGAGACTTTCCAATTTTTATTAGCTACAATGTCGCTGGGTGTACATATGCTATTAAGTTTTGATGCATAAAATTATCTTAACGGTTGTATCATAAGTATATTTGAAAATTTTCGACCGATTTAAATAGTCGACCGATGGAATTTGTTAGTCATCCGGCTAATAACAATCGTCTAAACTTCCAAATTGAATCGCGATATCTTTAAAATTACGCTTGTTATTAATTTAATGCCGCTAGATTGCTCGTTTCGCCCACTGTGCGACGTGCCTGTTTGTCAACGAAGGATAAAATATCTTAATCTATATTTCACTGAAATACCATCAGCTGATTTTCTAGTTTAGTTTAGTTTATTTCATATACATATTCCTAACGCTACAGTTTTTCTACTTTATGTTGGTGCGTTAGTCACAAAGGGTTCACATACATACATAGATATTTTTCAAACAATATGATTTACTTATTAAAAATTGAGATATGATCAATTCGTCTTTTATTGTAGATGTAACGGGCAATGTTGTTCAATTTTACTGTTAATTTTCTCTGAGATTCAGCGTCACATTTTCCAAATATTTCTGTTCCATAAAATAAGGTGGTTAAATGTTATTCCTAAATTTTCTGCTTGATCTACATAGCTAATTTGTTTTCCTTCAATTTCAAGCTTGGGGTTTATATATCGTATTTATGGGTTTTTTATATACTACAACACATATACATTTATCTGGATTAAGTGCCAATCCATTAACATTTATCTGGATTACGTGCCAATCCATTACGTTTGGCCCAGTTACTCACATTTAACAAATCACTGTTACACACACTTATACACTCTTCAATTTTACTTAATGGGCGACTTACATACACTTGGACTTCATCTGCGTACATATGTATGACTCTTACAGTTTAGCAGAACATTTGGCTGGTCATTTACATATAACGAAAACAGCAGCGATCCAAGGACTGAGCCTTGTGGCAAACCACGTGTAATGCTCATTATCGATGAAATTCTATCTTCACTTACAACTGAATGTCTTCTTTCGGTTAAATACGATCTTAATAACTTTATAGCTGGATTGCTAAAGTTTAAAAACTTGCTCAATTTCAGTAATACGATTTCGTAGTTAACCGTGTCAAAAGCTTTTCTGAAGTCAGGTAGAACCAGTAACGTCACTTTTCCTTCTTCCTGTGTCATTCTAATATCTTCTGTAATATTTACTTTTGCTGTGGTACAGTTTCTTTGTTTTCTGTAACCTGACTGTTTGTCACTTAGTAAAGTATTGAAATTGAAGTACATAAGAATTTATTGTGACATTAATTGTTCAAGAACTTTTACCAGAAACGATAATATTGATATGGGCCTATACGCATTTTTACCTTTGGGAACCGGAATTATTTTTGCCCACTTCCATGTATCTGGAAATGTAAATTTTGCAAGAGCTGTGTTGCAAATGTGAATAATGTGCAGCAATATTTTCGCAAGCAAAATTTTAAGAAATTTCGGATTTCTTTCATCCAGTCCCATTGCATTTGACTTAATTTTAAGCACAGATTCAAAGACATCACACTGACTGACACACAAAGCTAAAATTATTATCACAGGAACTATTTGGTATATTGTCAAGATAATTATTACATATATACTACTTCAGGTACTCCGTTTATCACGAATTTTCTGTTTAATTCGTCTATGCCTACATAAATTTTAGTTTTATTTGTCATCTTTTCTATTCCCAAGTCCCATGTCCTACTTGTTGATATTGCACTTTGCAACCTTTCAGAATAAAACGATTTTTTAGCTGTCAATATTAATTGGTTTGTTTTTTTCCTCATCTTTTGAAATTCCTGATAATGGACAGACGTTTTGTAGCGTTTCCATTTTGTAAAGGCGTTGTTCTTTAACGAAATATTATTGGCAATTATTTGGTTAAACCATTGATTTTTCTTTGGAGTAATTTTTAATCTACATATCGGTACGAATGTTTCATGTCCTCGTAGTTGTTCTACCTGGGAATCTATATCATCCATGCTAAATATTCTATTCCAGTCATAGGTTTTGAATGCATCGTTAAGTTTGGTAATGTCAATATTCTTAAAATTCCCATACCATATGTCGCCTTTAGTCTTTTTACAATTAAAATCATATGTCATAAATATTAGGTCGGTCTGGAAAATATTGGGACAGATAACTGATCGTATAGAAGGACTTTTCTTTTATCATTAAAGAGGTCCAATAGTGTGTTTGTTGTGTTTGAAAAATGTGTTGGTATACTATTATTGACAAGATCCAAGCCTAACGAAGCCATCGCTGTCGCCATATGTTTTTCTTTTAGTATATTGCTATTTAAGTCCCCAGTAATAGTAACGTCAGTATAGCTTAAAGCACTGCTTGCAACTTTTAACTTGGTATGGCTACCTTATTCTCTTATTAACTCCGAAAAGATCTGATGCTGGCTTTACTGAGAGTGCAAGACAAGAACAAATATTGCTCTTCCACAAAACAATAACAAACAATCTTTCACTTTTCTGTTTATTGAAAATGTATTTTTAGAGCCAATCCTCAGTTAATTCCACCGTCGAATATTTATTTTCACTGCGGAATAAGTTACCGCTGTGAATTAAACACTCTGTTTGACATTGAATTGTGTATTTCACGAGACTTTCCAATTTTTATTAGCTACAATGTCGCTGGGTGTACATATGCTATGAAGTTTTGATGCATAAAATTATCTTAACGGTTGTATCATAAGTATATTTGAAAATTTTCGACCGATTCAAATAGTCGACCGATGGAATTTGTTAGTCATCCGGCTAATAACAATCGTCTAAACTTCCAAATTGAATCGCGATATCTTTAAAATTACGCTTGTTATTAATTTAATGCCGCTAGATTGCTCGTTTCGCCCACTGTGCGACGTGCCTGTTTGTCAACGAAGGATAAAATATCTTAATCTATATTTCACTGAAATACCATCAGCTGATTTTCTAGTTTAGTTTAGTTTATTTCATATACATATTCCTAACGCTACAGTATTTCTACTTTATGTTGGTGCGTTAGTCACAAAGGGTTCACATACATACATAGATATTTTTCAAACAATATGATTTAATTATTAAAAATTGAGATATGATCAATTCGTCTTTTATTGTAGATGTAACGGGCAATGTTGTTCAATTTTACTGTTAATTTTCTCTGAGATTCAGCGTCACATTTTCCAAATATTTCTGTTCCATAAAATAAGGTGGTTAAATGTTATTCCTAAATTTTCTGCTTGATCTACATAGTTAATTTGTTTTCCTTCAATTTCAAGCTTGGGATTATTTATCGTATTTATGGGTTTTTTATATACTACAACACATATACATTTATCTGGATTAAGTGCCAATCCATTAACATTTATCTGGATTAAGTGCCAATCCATTACGTTTGGCCCAGTTACTCACATTTAACAAATCACTGTTACACACACTTATACACTCTTCAATTTTACTTAATGGGCGACTTACATACACTTGGACTTCATCTGCGTACATATGTATGACTCTTACAGTTTAGCAGAACATTTGGCAGGTCATTTACATATAACGAAAACAGTAGCGATCCAAGGACTGAGCCTTGTGGCAAACCACGTGTAATGCTCATTATCGATGAAATTCTATCTTCACTTACAACTGAATGTTTTCTTTCGGTTAAATACGATCTTAATAACTTTATAGCTGGATTGCTAAAGTTTAAAAACTTGCTCAATTTAAGTAATACGATTTCGTAGTTAACCGTGTCAAAAGCTTTTCTGAAGTCAGGTAGAACCAGTAACGTCACTTTTCCTTCATCCTGTGTCATTCTAATATCTTCTGTAATATTTACTTTTGCTGTGGTACAGTTTCTTTGTTTTCTGTAACCTGACTGTTTGTCACTTAGTAAAGTATTGAAATTGAAGTACATAAGAATTTATTGTGACATTAATTGTTCAAGAACTTTTACCAGAAACGATAATATTGATATGGGCCTATACTCATTTTTACCTTTGGGAACCGGAATTATTTTTGCCCACTTCCATGTATCTGGAAATGTAAATTTTGCAAGAGCTGTGTTGCAAATGTGAATAATGTGCAGCAATATTTTCGCAAGCAAAATTTTAAGAAATTTCGGATTTCTTTCATCCAGTCCCATTGCATTTGACTTAATTTTAAGCACAGATTCAAAGACATCACACTGACTGACACACAAAGCTAAAATTATTATCACAGGAACTATTTGGTATATTGTCAAGATAATTATTACATATATACTACTTCAGGTACTCCGTTTATCACGAATTTTCTGTTTAATTCGTCTATGCCTACATAAATTTTAGTTTTATTTGTCATCTTTTCTATTCCCAAGTCCCATGTCCTACTTGTTGATATTGCACTTTGCAACCTTTCAGAATAAAACGATTTTTTAGCTGTCAATATTAATTGGTTTGTTTTTTTCCTCATCTTTTGAAATTCCTGATAATGGACAGACGTTTTGTAGCGTTTCCATTTTGTAAAGGCGTTGTTCTTTAACGAAATATTATTGGCAATTATTTGGTTAAACCATTGATTTTTCTTTGGAGTAATTTTTAATCTACATATCGGTACGAATGTTTCATGTCCTCGTAGTTGTTCTACCTGGGAATCTATATCATCCATGCTAAATATTCTATTCCAGTCATAGGTTTTGAATGCATCGTTAAGTTTGGTAATGTCAATATTCTTAAAATTCCCATACCATATGTCGCCTTTAGTCTTTTTACAATTAAAATCATATGTCATAAATATTAGGTCGGTCTGGAAAATATTGGGACAGATAACTGATCGTATAGAAGGACTTTTCTTTTATCATTAACAAAAAAGAGGTCCAATAGTGTTTGTTGTGTTTGAAAAATGTGTTGGTATACTATTATTGACAAGATCCAAGCCTAACGAAGCCATCGCTGTCGCCATATGTCTTTCCTTTATTATATTGATATTTAAGTCCCCAGTAATAGTAACGTCAGTATAGCTTAAAGCACTGCTTGCAACTTTTAACTTGGTATGGCTACCTTATTCTCTTATTAACTCCGAAAAGATCTGATGCTGGCTTTACTGAGAGTGCAAGACAAGAACAAATATTGCTCTTCCACAAAACAATAACAAACAATCTTTCACTTTTCTGTTTATTGAAAATGTATTTTTAGAGCCAATCCTCAGTTAATTCCACCGTCGAATATTTATTTTCACTGCGGAATAAGTTACCGCTGTGAATTAAACACTCTGTTTGACATTGAATTGTGTATTTCACGAGACTTTCCAATTTTTATTAGCTACAATGTCGCTGGGTGTACATATGCTATGAAGTTTTGATGCATAAAATTATCTTAACGGTTGTATCATAAGTATATTTGAAAATTTTCGACCGATTCAAATAGTCGACCGATGGAATTTGTTAGTCATCCGGCTAATAACAATCGTCTAAACTTCCAAATTGAATCGCGATATCTTTAAAATTACGCTTGTTATTAATTTAATGCCGCTAGATTGCTCGTTTCGCCCACTGTGCGACGTGCCTGTTTGTCAACGAAGGATAAAATATCTTAATCTATATTTCACTGAAATACCATCAGCTGATTTTCTAGTTTAGTTTAGTTTATTTCATATACATATTCCTAACGCTACAGTATTTCTACTTTATGTTGGTGCGTTAGTCACAAAGGGTTCACATACATACATGTGAAAGGCTGTGTTTAGATATATGTTTATTAACTAAATTGAGTAGTGGATACAGCTTTTGTTACTACGTAATGATAATGTTTCTGACAACTGATGAAATTACGACTGACTAATGCGACGACTGCCAACGGACTGGCGAGAGACCTCTGAGCGGCGTCGGCTGACGCTTCTTGACTCTCGCTCTCGCGATCTCCTCTTTGCTCTCTCTGCTCTCTCGGGGAGGT